>JANSJX010000166.1:0-59905 GCA_026168455.1 Theocolax elegans
GTATGTCGGTAAGACAGTTTCACTCCTTATCGATGGTGGGTAATATTACCGACTGTCGCATGTTGATGGTCGTCGGCAGCTTATCGTCTCCCTCTGGTAACATTTATCGGCAGCCGCCTCGTTTAGTTACGTATCACTCGATCAACGTTGATAGAACTCTCATCCGCCAGAAATGGTCGGTGTATCGACTATTATTGGTGTTGGAACGTTTTCGTAGCAGGGCCAACCTCATCTGCGGATGTGCGTGGCTCGTCTCTGTAGTGGGCGATCTAGAATTTTGATCATTTATCCAACCACCGCGAGGGTGAACATACATTAGTATACTGTATATACGAATATGTGTTAACTATAGTGACAATGGATGGTATAGGTGGGAACAAATATGCATATCGTATAGAACGATGAATTTTAGGGGGGGTGGGGCTCTTATCAAAATTTTGATATCTGTCGTCGTTGTCTAGTAAACTCCAATAGTAGCGTACAGTTACGTCACAGTGCTTGAATTGATATATATATATATGTATATATGAGAAATCATACAATAATAAAAAATAATAATAAATATCGGTTTAGGCGGTATATTCCATGGTCGTTATTGAGAATAGAAGTGCTCGACAGGTCGATGTTTGGTGTGTGGACCCAAGTCACTCTCACTCCTACATCATTCAAGATATGCCTCTGAGACCGATTTCATATTAGTCGCTTAAGATCTACATACTGCCATCTATTCGCCTACGCAGATAAAAGTGTTTAACATTTATTGAAATAATATTGTACTTAAAATAACAATAGTATGTAATTAACAATTAAGTTAGATCGTTTATATTTCTTAGTTATACAATAAGAACAACATAGTAAGGTCGCGAATTCTGCGAGCTGAGCCTCATATCGTAACACCATAGATTTAGATCGTGTCCATGAAAGGAATGCATAAATTGATCATATAAAAATATTTCTATTTCTAAATCGATGAGATATGCTTAAAATGACCTGATTAACCGGAAACCGCAGTTTAGGTCGTGTCCATAAAAGACTTGTATACAGTGTTTCATTTAAAAAGCGTTTCACTAATGAATCGATGAAATATGCTTCAAACGACCTAATTTATCGGAATCGTAGATTTAGATCTTGTCCACGAAAGAATTGCAGAATGGTTCACATAAAAAGGTTATTATTGCTAAAATCGATGAGAAATGCTGACAAATGACCTAATTTACAGGAACCATAGATTTAGATCGTGTCCATGAAAGGAATGCATAAATTGATCATATAAAAATATTTCTATTTCTAAATCGATGAGATATGCTTAAAATGACCTAATTTACAGGACCATAGATTTAGATCGTGTCCATTTAAGAAATGCATAAAGTATTCATATAAAAATAATTCCCCTGCTAAATCGATGAGATATGCCTAAACGACTTAATAAAGTGTTCATATAAAAAGCTTTTCACTGCTGAATCAATGAAATATGCTTCAAACGACCTAATTTATCGGAATCGTAGATTTAGATCTTGTCCACGAAAGAATTGCAAAATGTGTTCACATAAAAAGGTTTTTATTGCTAAATCGATGAGAAATGCTGAAAATGAGCTAATTTACAGGAACCATAGATTAATATCGTGTCCATGAAAGGAATGCATAAATTGATCATATAAAAATATTTCTATTTCTAAATCGATGAGAAAAGCTTAAAATGACCTAATTAACAGGAACCGTAGATTTAGGTCGTGTCCAAAAAAGACATGCATAAAGTGTTCATATAAAAAGAATTTTTTGCTAAATCGATGATTAATGCTTAAAATAACCTAATTTGCAGGAACCATAGATTTAGATCGTATACATGAAAGAAATGCATAAATTGTTGATATAAAAATATTTCATGAAAGTCTTGCAAAAAGTGTTTATATAAAAAGATTTCCATGCTAAATCCCTGGGACATGCTTAAAATGACCTAATTTACAGGAACCGTAGATTTATGTCGTGTCCAAACAAGACATGAATAAAGTGTTCATATAAAAAACTTTTCACTGCTAAATTGACGAGAAATGCTTAAAATAACCTAATTTACAGGAACCATAGATTTAGATTGTGTCCATAAAAGACTTGCATAAAGTGTTCATATAAAAAGCTTTTCACTGCTAAATCGATGAGATATGCTTTAAATGACCTAATTTACAGAAACCATAAATTTAGATCGTGTCCAGGAAAGAAATGCATAAAGTGTTCATATAAAAAGCTTTTCACTGTTAAATCGATGAGATATGCTTTAAATGACCTAATTTACAGAAACCATAAATTTAGATTGTGTCCATGAAAGAAATGCATAAAGTATTCATATAAAAAAAATTCCCCTGCTAAATCGATGAGATATGCCTAAAACGACTTAATAAAGTGTTCATATGAAAAGCTTTTCACTGCTGAATCGATGAAATATGCTTCAAATGACCTAATTTATCGGATTCGTAGATTTAGATCTTGTCCACGAAAGAATTGCAGAATGTGTTCACATAAAAAGGTTTTTATTGCTAAATCGATTAGATATGCTGAAAATGACCTAATTTACAGAAACCATAAATTTAGATTGTGTCAATGAAAGAAATGCATAAATTTTTCATATAAAAAGATTTTCATTGCTAAATCGATGAGAAAAGCTTAAAATGATCTATTTTACCGTAGCCGTAGATTTAGATCGTGTCCATAAAAGACTTGCATAAAGTGTTCATATAAAAAGCTTTTCACTGCTGAATCGATGAAATATGCTTCAAACGACCTAATTTATCGGAATCGTAGATTTAGATCTTGTCCACGAAAGAATTGCAGAATGTGTTTACATAAAAAGGTTTTTATTGCTAAATCGATGAGAAATGCTGAAAATGACCTAATTTACAGGAACCATAGATTTAGATCGTGTCCATGAAATGAATGCATAAATTGATCATATAAAAATATTTCTATTTCTAAATCGATGAGATATGCTTAAAATGACCTAAGTAACCGGAACCGCAGTTTTAGGTCGTGTCCATAAAAGACTTGTATAAAGTGTTCATATAAAAAGATTTTTATTGCTAAATCCATGAGAAATGGTGAAAATAACCTAATTTACAGGAACCATAAATTTAGATCGTCTCCACTTAAGAAATGAATAAAGTATTCATTTAACAATAGTTCCTCTGCTACATCGACGAGCAACGGTGAAAATCACCTAAATTACTGGAACCATAGATTTAGATCGTGTCCATTTAAGAAATGCATAAAGTATTCATATAAAAATAATTCCCCTGCTAAATCGATGAGATATGCCTAAAACGACTTAATAAAGTGTTCATATAAAAAGCTTTTCACTGCTGAATCGATGAAATATGCTTCAAACGACCTAATTTATCGGAATCGTAGATTTAGATCTTGTCCACGAAAGAATTGCAAAATGTGTTCACATAAAAAGGTTTTTATTGCTAAATCGATGAGAAATGCTGAAAATGAGCTAATTTACAGGAACCATAGATTTAGATCGTGTCTATGAAAGGAATGCATAAATTGATCATATAAAAATATTTCTATTTCTAAATCGATGAGAAAAGCTTAAAATGACCTAATTAACAGGAACCGTATATTTAGGTCGTGTCCAAAAAAGACATGCATAAAGTGTTCATATAAAAAGAATTTTTTGGTAAATCGATGATTAATGCTTAAAATAACCTAATTTGCAGGAACCATAGATTTAGATCGTGTCCATGAAAGAAATGCATAAAGTATTCATATAAAAAGCTTTTCACTGCTAAATCGATGAGATATGCTTTAAATGACCTAATTTACTGAAACCATAAATTTAGATTGTGTCCATGAAAGAAATGCATAAAGTATTCATATAAAAATAATTCCCCTGCTAAATCGATGAGATATGCCTAAAACGACTTAATAAAGTGTTCATATAAAAGCTTTTCACTGCTGAATCGATGAAATATGCTTCAAACGACCTAATTTATCGGAATCGTAGATTTAGATCTTGTCCACGAAGGAATTGCAGAATGTGTTTACATAAATAGGTTTTTATTGCTAAATCGATGAGAAATGCTGAAAATGACCTAATTTACAGGAACCATAGATTTAGATCGTGTCCATGAAAGGAATGCATAAATTGATCATATAAAAATATTTCTATTTCTAAATCGATGAGATATGCTTAAAATGACCTAATTAACCGGAACCGCAGTTTTAGGTCGTGTCCATAAAAGACTTGTATAAAGTGTTTATATAAAAAGCTTTTCACTGCTGAATCGATGAAATATCCTTCAAACGACCTAATTTATCGGAATCGTAGATTTAGATCTTGTCCACGAAAGAATTGCAGAATGTGTTCACATAAAAAGGTTTTTATGGCTAAATCGATGAGAAATGCTGAAAATGACCTAATTTACAGGAACCATAGATTAAGATCGTGTCCATGATAGGAATGCATAAATAGATCATATAAAAATATTTCTATTTCTAAATCGATGAGATATGCTTAAAATGACCTAATTTACAGGAACCATAGATTTAGATCGTGTCCATTTAAGAAATGCATAAAGTATTCATATAAAAATAATTCCCCTGCTAAATCGATGAGATATGCTTAAAACGACTTAATAAAGTTTTCATATAAAAAGCTTTTCACTGCTGAATTGATGAAATATGCTTCAAACGACCTAATTTATCGGATTCGTAGATTTAGATCTTGTCCACGAAAGAATTGCAGAATGTGTTCACATAAAAAGGTTATTATTGCTAAAACGATGAGAAATGCTGAAAATGACCTAATTTACAGGAACCATAGATTTAGATCGTGTCCATGAAAGGAATGCATAAATTGATCATATAAAAATATTTCTATTTCTAAATCGATGAGATATGCTTAAAATTACCTAATTAACCGGAACCGCAGTTTTAGGTCGTGTCCATAAAAGACTTGTATAAAGTGTTCATATAAAAAGCTTTTCACTGCTGAATCGATGAAATATGCTTCAAACGACCTAATTTATCGGAATCGTAGATGTAGATCTTGTCCACGAAAGAATTGCAGAATGTGTTCACATAAAAAGGTTGTTATTGCTAAATCGATGAGAAATGCTGAAAATGACCTAATTTACAGGAACCATAGATTTAGATCGTGTCCATGAAAGGAATGCATAAATTGATCATATAAAAAGCTTTTCACTGCTAAATCGATGAGATATGCTTTAAATGACCTAATTTACTGAAACCATAAATTTAGATTGTGTCCATGAAAGAAATGCATAAAGTATTCATATAAAAATAATTCCCCTGCTAAATCGATGAGATATGCCTAAAACGACTTAATAAAGTGTTCATATAAAAAGCTTTTCACTGCTGAATCGATGAAATATGCTTCAAACGACCTAATTTATCGGAATCGTAGATTTAGATCTTGTCCACGAAGGAATTGCAGAATGTGTTTACATAAATAGGTTTTTATTGCTAAATCGATGAGAAATGCTGAAAATGACCTAATTTACAGGAACCATAGATTTAGATCGTGTCCATGAAAGGAATGCATAAATTGATCATATAAAAATATTTCTATTTCTAAATCGATGAGATATGCTTAAAATGACCTAATTAACCGGAACCGCAGTTTTAGGTCGTGTCCATAAAAGACTTGTATAAAGTGTTTATATAAAAAGCTTTTCACTGCTGAATCGATGAAATATCCTTCAAACGACCTAATTTATCGGAATCGTAGATTTAGATCTTGTCCACGAAAGAATTGCAGAATGTGTTCACATAAAAAGGTTTTTATTGCTAAATCGATGAGAAATGCTGAAAATGACCTAATTTACAGGAACCATAGATTTAGATCGTGTCCATGATAGGAATGCATAAATAGATCATATAAAAATATTTCTATTTCTAAATCGATGAGATATGCTTAAAATGACCTAATTTACAGGAACCATAGATTTAGATCGTGTCCATTTAAGAAATGCATAAAGTATTCATATAAAAATAATTCCCCTGCTAAATCGATGAGATATGCTTAAAACGACTTAATAAAGTTTTCATATAAAAAGCTTTTCACTGCTGAATTGATGAAATATGCTTCAAACGACCTAATTTATCGGATTCGTAGATTTAGATCTTGTCCACGAAAGAATTGCAGAATGTGTTCACATAAAAAGGTTATTATTGCTAAAACGATGAGAAATGCTGAAAATGACCTAATTTACAGGAACCATAGATTTAGATCGTGTCCATGAAAGGAATGCATAAATTGATCATATAAAAATATTTCTATTTCTAAATCGATGAGATATGCTTAAAATTACCTAATTAACCGGAACCGCAGTTTTAGGTCGTGTCCATAAAAGACTTGTATAAAGTGTTCATATAAAAGCTTTTCACTGCTGAATCGATGAAATATGCTTCAAACCGACCTAATTTATCGGAATCGTAGATGTAGATCTTGTCCACGAAAGAATTGCAGAATGTGTTCACATAAAAAGGTTGTTATTGCTAAATCGATGAGAAATGCTGAAAATGACCTAATTTACAGGAACCATAGATTTAGATCGTGTCCATGAAGGAATGCATAAATTGATCATATAAAAATATTTCTATTTCTAAATCGTTGAGATATGCTTAAAATGACCTAATTAACCGGAACCGCAGTTGTAGGTCGTGTCCATAAAAGACTTGTATAAAGCGTTCATTTAAAAAGCTTTTCACTAATGAATCGATGAATATGCTTCAAACGACCTAATTTATCGAATCGTAAATTTAGATCTTGTCCACGAAAGAATTGCAGAATGTGTTCACATAAAAAGGTTATTATTGCTAAAACGATGAGAAATGCTGAAAATGACCTAATTTACAGGAACCATAGATTTAGATCGTGTCCATGAAAGGAATGCATAAATTGATCATATAAAAATATTTCTATTTCTAAATCGATGAGATATGCTTAAAATTACCTAATTAACCGGAACCGCAGTTTTAGGTCGTGTCCATAAAAGACTTGTATAAAGTGTTCATATAAAAAGCTTTTCACTGCTGAATCGATGAAATATGCTTCAAACGACCTAATTTATCGGAATCGTAGATTTAGATCTTGTCCACGAAAGAATTGCAGAATGTGTTCACATAAAAAGGTTGTTATTGCTAAAATCGATGAGAAATGCTGAAAATGACCTAATTTACAGGAACCATAGATTTAGATCGTGTCCATGAAAGGAATGCATAAATTGATCATATAAAAATATTTCTATTTCTAAATCGATGAGATATGCTTAAAATTACCTAATTAACCGGAACCGCAGTTTTAGGTCGTGTCCATAAAAGACTTGTATAAAGTGTTCATATAAAAAGCTTTTCACTGCTGAATCGATGAAATATGCTTCAAACGACCTAATTTATCGGAATCGTAGATTTAGATCTTGTCCACGAAAGAATTGCAGAATGTGTTCACATAAAAAGGTTGTTATTGCTAAATCGATGAGAAATGCTGAAAATGACCTAATTTACAGGAACCATAGATTTAGATCGTGTCCATGAAAGGAATGCATAAATTGATCATATAAAAAATATTTCTATTCTAAATCGTTGAGATATGCTTAAAATTGACCTAATTACCGGAACCGCAGTTTTAGGTCGTGTCCATAAAAGACTTGTATAAAGTGTTCATTAAAAAGCTTTTCACTACTGAATCGATGAAATATGCTTCAAACGACCTAATTTATCGGAATCGTAGATTTAGATCTTGTCCACGAAGAATTGCAGAATGTGTTCACATAAAAAGGTTATTATTGCTAAAATCGATGAGAAATGCTGAAAATGACCTAATTTACAGGAACCATAGATTTAGATCGTGTCCATGAAAGGAATGCATAAATTGATCATATAAAATATTTCTATTTCTAATCGATGAGATATGCTTAAAATGACCTAATTAACCGAACCGCAGTTTAGGTCGTGTCCATAAAAGACTTGTATAAAGTGTTCATTAAAAAGCTTTTCACTAGCTGAATCGATGAAATATGCTTCAAACGACCTAATTTATCGGAATTCGTAGATTTAGATCTTGTCCACGAAAGAATTGCAGAATGTGTTCACATAAAAAGGTTATTATTGCTAAATCGATGAGAAATGCTGAAAATGACCTAATTTACAGGAACCATAGATTTAGATCGTGTCCATGAAAGGAATGCATAAATTGATCATATAAAAATATTTCTATTTCTAAATCGATGAGATATGCTTAAAATTACCTAATTAACCGGAACCGCAGTTTTAGGTCGTGTCCATAAAAGACTTGTATAAAGTGTTTCATATAAAAAGCTTTTCACTGCTGAATCGATGAAATATGCTTCAAACGACCTAATTTATCGGAATCGTAGATGTAGATCTTGTCCACGAAAGAATTGCAGAATGTGTTCACATAAAAAGGTTGTTATTGCTAAATCGATGAGAAATGCTGAAAATGACCTAATTTACAGGAACCATAGATTTAGATCGTGTCCATGAAAGGAATGCATAAATTGATCATATAAAAATATTTCTATTTCTAAATCGATGAGATATGCTTAAAATTACCTAATTAACCGGAACCGCAGTTTTAGGTCGTGTCCATAAAAGACTTGTATAAAGTGTTCATATTAAAAAGCTTTTCACTGCTGAATCGATGAAATATGCTTCAACCGACCTAATTTATCGGAATCGTAGATGTAGATCTTGTCCACGAAAGAATTGCAGAATGTGTTCACATAAAAGGTTGTTATTGCTAAATCGATGAGAAATGCTGAAAATGACCTAATTTACAGGAACCATAGATTTAGATCGTGTCCATGAAAGGAATGCATAAATTGATCATATAAAAATATTTCTATTTCTAAATCGTTGAGATATGCTTAAAATGACCTAATTAACCGGAACCGCAGTTGTAGGTCGTGTCCATAAAAGACTTGTATAAAGCGTTCATATAAAAGCTTTTCACTACTGAATCGATGAAATATGCTTCAAACGACCTAATTTATCGGAATCGTAGATTTAGCATCTTGTCCACGAAAGAATTGCAGAATGTGTTCACATAAAAAGGTTATTATTGCTAAATCGACGAGCAACGGTGGAAAATCACCTAAATTACTGGAACCATAGATTTAGATCGTGTCCATATAGAAATACATAAAGTATTCATATAAAATAATTCCCCCTGCTAAATCGATGAGATATGCCTAAAACGACTTAATAAAGTGTTCATATAAAAAGCTTTTCACTGCTGAATCGATGAAATATGCTTCAAACGACCTAATTTATCGGAATCGTAGATTTAGATCTTGTCCACGAAAGAATTGCAGAAATGTGTTCACATAAAAGGTTTTATTGCTAAATCGATGAGAAATGCTGAAATGAGCTAATTTACAGGAACCATAGATTTAGATCGTGTCTATGAAAGGAATGCATAATTGATCATATAAAAATATTTCTATTTCTAAATCGATGAGAAAAGCTTAAAATGACCTAATTAACAGGAACCGCAGTTTTAGGTCGTGTCCATAAAAGACTTGTATAAAGTGTTCATATAAAAAGCTTTTCACTGCTGAATCGATGAAATATGCTTCAAACGACCTAATTTATCGGAATCGTAGATTTAGATCTTGTCCACGAAAGAATTGCAGAATGTGTTCACATAAAAAGGTTGTTATTGCTAAATCGATGAGAAATGCTGAAAATGACCTAATTTACAGGAACCATAGATTTAGATCGTGTCCATGAAAGGAATGCATAAATTGATCATATAAAAATATTTCTATTTCTAAATCGTTGAGATATGCTTAAATTGACCTAATTAACCGGAACCGCAGTTGTAGGTCGTGTCCATAAAAGACTTGTATAAAGTGTTCATTTAAAAAGCTTTTCACTAATGAATCGATGAAATATGCTTCAAACGACCTAATTTATCGGAATCGTAAATTTAGATCTTGTCCACGAAAGAATTGCAGAATGTGTTCACATAAAAAGGTTATTATTGCTAAAACGATGAGAAATGCTGAAAATGACCTAATTTACAGGAACCATAGATTTAGATCGTGTCCATGAAAGGAATGCATAAATTGATCATATAAAAATATTTCTATTTCTAAATCGATGAGATATGCTTAAAATGACCTGATTAACCGGAACCGCAGTTTTAGGTCGTGTCCATAAAAGACTTGTATAAAGTGTTCATTTAAAAAGCGTTTCACTAATGAATCGATGAAATATGCTTCAAACGACCTAATTTATCGGAATCGTAGATTTACATCTTGTCCACGAAAGAATTGCAGAATGTGTTCACATAAAAAGGTTATTATTGCTAAATCGATGAGAAATGCTGAAAATGACCTAATTTACAGGAACCATAGATTTAGATCGTGTCCATGAAAGGAATGCATAAATTGATCATATAAAAATATTTCTATTTCTAAATCGATGAGATATGCTTAAAATGACCTGATTAACCGGAACCGCAGTTTTAGGTCGTGTCCATAAAAGACTTGTATAAAGTGTTCATTTAAAAAGCGTTTCACTAATGAATCGATGAAATATGCTTCAAACGACCTAATTTATCGGAATCGTAGATTTACATCTTGTCCACGAAAGAATTGCAGAATGTGTTCACATAAAAAGGTTATTATTGCTAAATCGACGAGCAACGGTGAAAATCACCTAAATTACTGGAACCATAGATTTAGATCGTGTCCATATAAGAAATACATAAAGTATTCATATAAAAATAATTCCCCTGCTAAATCGATGAGATATGCCTAAAACGACTTAATAAAGTGTTCATATAAAAAGCTTTTCACTGCTGAATCGATGAAATATGCTTCAAACGACCTAATTTATCGGAATCGTAGATTTAGATCTTGTCCACGAAAGAATTGCAAAATGTGTTCACATAAAAAGGTTTTTATTGCTAAATCGATGAGAAATGCTGAAAATGAGCTAATTTACAGGAACCATAGATTTAGATCGTGTCTATGAAAGGAATGCATAAATTGATCATATAAAAATATTTCTATTTCTAAATCGATGAGAAAAGCTTAAAATGACCTAATTAACAGGAACCGTATATTTAGGTCGTGTCCAAAAAAGACATGCATAAAGTGTTCATATAAAAAGAATTTTTTGCTAAATCGATGATTAATGCTTAAAATAACCTAATTTGCAGGAACCATAGATTTAGATCGTGTCCATAAAAGAAATGCATAAAGTATTCATATAAAAAGCTTTTCACTGCTAAATCGATGAGATATGCTTTAAATGACCTAATTTACAGAAACCATAAATTTAGATTGTGTCCATGAAAGAAATGCATAAAGTATTCATATACAAATAATTCCCCTGCTAAATCGATGAGATATGCCTAAAACGACTTAATAAAGTGTTCATATAAAAAGCTTTTCACTGCTGAATCGATGAAATATGCTTCAAACGACCTAATTTATCGGCATCGTAGATTTAGATCTTGTCCACGAAAGAATTGCAGAATGTGTTCACATAAAAAGGCTTTTATTGCTAAAACGATGAGAAATGCTGAAAATGACCTAATTTACAGGAACCATAGATTTAGATCGTGTCCATGAAAGGAATGCATAAATTGATCATATAAAAATATTTCTATTTCTAAATCGATGAGATATGCTTAAAATGACCTAATTAACCGGAACCGCAGTTTTAGGTCTTGTCCATAAAAGACTTGAATAAAGTGTTCATTTACGTAACCGGACATTTTGCCGTATGACACTTCGCCGTCGGACCCTTCGCCGTAAACATTTCGCCGTATGAGACCTTTTGCCGTATAATATTTCGCCGTATGAGACATCTTGCCGTATAACATTTCGCCGTATGAGACATTTTGCCGTACGCGATTGGGTTATAGGGTTATAGGGTTATTGGTTGAGCAGGGGGTTTGGGGGGCGCAGCCCCCCATTACACTTTTGTTGTTACACACATTTATATACAATTATAGTTCAAATGCTCTTTAAAATGTAAACATAGTTTTTATTTTATTTCAATATAAAATTAAATTAAATTTCGCTGTATCAAAATTCGCCGTACGTATTTTTTCCTATTTTACGGAGAGAAGTTCCTTACGGCAAAATGTCACATACGGCAAAATTTTATACGGCGAAATGTCCTATACGGCGAAATGTCCTATACGGCGAAAAGTAATACGGCGATTTGTCCGACGGCGAAGTGTCCAACGGCGAACTGTCATACGGCAAAGTGTCATGGAACCGTTCATTTAAAAAGCGTTTCACTAATGAATCGATGAAATATGCTTCAAACGACCTAATTTATCGGAATCGTAGATTTAGATCTTGTCCACGAAAGAATTGCAGAATGTGTTCACATAAAAAGGTTTTTATTGCTAAATCGATGAGAAATGCTGAAAATGACCTAATTTACAGGAACCATAGATTTAGATCGTGTCCATGAAAGGAATGCATAAATTGATCATATAAAAATATTTCTATTTCTAAATCGATGAGATATGCTTAAAATGACCTAATTAACCGGAACCGCAGTTTTAGGTCGTGTCCATAAACGACTTGTATAAAGTGTACATATAAAAAGCGTTTCACTAATGAATCGATGAAATATGCTTCAAACGACCTAATTTATCGGAATCGTAGATTTAGATCTTGTCCACGAAAGAATTGCAGAATGTGTTCACATAAAAAGGTTATTATTGCTAAATCGATGAGAAATGCTGAAAATGACCTAATTTACAGGAACCATAGATTTAGATCGTGTCCATGAAAGGAATGCATAAATTGATCATATAAAAATATTTCTATTTCTAAATCGATGAGATATGCTTAAAATGACCTAATTAACCGGAACCGCAGTTTTAGGTCGTGTCCATAAAAGACTTGTATAAAGTGTTCATATAAAAAGCTTTTCACTGCTGAATCGATGAAATATGCTTCAAACGACCTAATTTATCGGAATCGTAGATTTAGATCTTGTCCACGAAAGAATTGCAGAATGTGTTCACATAAAAAGGTTTTTATTGCTAAATCGATGAGAAATGCTGAAAATGACCTAATTTACAGGAACCATAAATTTAGATCGTGTCCACTTAAGAAATGCATAAAGTATTCATTTAACAATAGTTCCACTGCTACATCGACGAGCAACGGTGAAAATCACCTAAATTACTGGAACCATAGATTTAGATCGTGTCCATATAAGAAATACATAAAGTATTCATATAAAAATAATTCCCCTGCTAAATCGATGAGATATGCCTAAAACGACTTAATAAAGTGTTCATATGAAAAGCTTTTCACTGCTGAATCGATGAAATATGCTTCAAACGACCTAATTTATCGGAATCGTAGATTTAGTTCTTGTCCACGAAAGAATTGCAAAATGTGTTCACATAAAAAGGTTTTTATTGCTAAATCGATGAGAAATGCTGAAAATGAGCTAATTTACAGGAACCATAGATTTAGATCGTGTCTATGAAAGGAATGCATAAATTGATCATATAAAAATATTTCTATTTCTAAATCGATGAGAAAAGCTTAAAATGACCTAATTAACAGGAACCGTAGATTTAGGTCGTGTCCAAAAAAGACATGCATAAAGTGTTCATATAAAAAGAATTTTTTGCTAAATCGATGATTAATGCTTAAAATAACCTAATTTGCAGGAACCATAGATTTAGATCGTGTCCATAAAAGAAATGCATAAAGTGTTCATATAAAAAGCTTTTCACTGCTAAATCGATGAGATATGCTTTAAATGACCTAATTTACAGAAACCATAAATTTAGATTGTGTCCATGAAAGAAATGCATAAAGTATTCATATAAAAATAATTCCCCTGCTAAATCGATGAGATATGCCTAAAACGACTTAATAAAGTGTTCATATGAAAAGCTTTTCACTGCTGATCGATGAAATATGCTTCAAACGACCTAATTTATCGGATTCGTATATTTAGATCTTGTCCACGAAAGAATTGCAGAATGTGTTCACATAAAAAGGTTTTTATTGCTAAATCGATGAGATATGCTGAAAATGACCTAATTTACAGGAACCATAGATTTAGATCGTGTCCATGAAAGGAATGCATAAATTGATCATATAAAAATATTTCTATTTCTAAATCGATGAGATATGCTTAAAATGACCTAATTAACCGGAACCGCTGTTTTAGGTCGTGTCCATAAAAGACTTGAATAAAGTGTTCATATAAAAAGCTTTTCACTGCTGAATCGATGAAATATGCTTCAAACGACCTAATTTATCGGAATCGTAGATTTAGATCTTGTCCACGAAAGAATTGCAGAATGTGTTCACATAAAAAGGTTGTTATTGCTAAATCGATGAGAAATGCTGAAAATGTCCTAATTTACAGGAACCATAGATTTAGATCGTGTCCATGAAAGGAATGCTTAAATTGATCATATAAAAATATTTCTATTTCTAAATCGTTGAGATATGCTTAAAATGACCTAATTAACCGGTACCGCAGTTGTAGGTCGTGTCCATAAAAGACTTGTATAAAGCGTTCATTTAAAAAGCTTTTCACTAATGAATCGATGAAATATGCTTCAAACGACCTAATTTATCGGAATCGTAGATTTAGATCTTGTCCACGAAAGAATTGCAGAATGTGTTCACATAAAAAGGTTATTATTGCTAAATCGATGAGAAATGCTGAAAATGAACTAATTTACAGGAACCATAGATTTAGATCGTGTCCATGAAAGGAATGCATAAATTGATCATATAAAAATATTTCTATTTCTAAATCGATGAGATATGCTTAAAATGACCTAATTAACCGGAACCGCAGTTTTAGGTCGTGTCCATAAAAGACTTGTATAAAGTGTTCATATAAAAAGCTTTTCACTGCTGAATCGATGAAATATGCTTCAAACGACCTAATTTATCGGCATCGTAGATTTAGATCTTGTCCACGAAAGAATTGCAGAATGTGTTCACATAAAAAGGTTTTTATTGCTAAAACGATGAGAAATGCTGAAAATGACCTAATTTACAGGAACCATAGATTTAGATCGTGTCCATGAAAGGAATGCATAAATTGATCATATAAAAATATTTCTATTTCTAAATCGATGAGATATGCTTAAAATGACCTAATTAACCGGAACCGCAGTTTTAGGTCGTGTCCATAAAAGACTTGTATAAAGTATTCATATAAAAAGCTTTTCACTGCTGAATCGATGAAATATGCTTCAAACGACCTAATTTAACGGAATCGTAGATTTAGATCTTGTCCACGAAAGAATTGCAGAATGTGTTCACATAAAAAGGTTGTTATTGCTAAATCGATGAGAAATGCTGAAAATGACCTAATTTACAGGAACCATAGATTTAGATCGTGTCCATGAAAGGAATGCATAAATTGATCATATAAAAATATTTCTATTTCTAAATCGATGAGATATGCTTAAAATGACCTAATTAACCGGAACCGCAGTTTTAGGTCGTGTCCATAAACGACTTGTATAAAGTGTTCATATAAAAAGCGTTTCACTAATGAATCGATGAAATATGCTTCAAACGACCTAATTTATCGGAATCGTAGATTTAGATCTTGTCCACGAAAGAATTGCAGAATGTGTTCACATAAAAGGTTATTATTGCTAAATCGATGAGAAATGCTGAAATGACCTAATTTACAGGAACCATAGATTTAGATCGTGTCCATGAAAGGAATGCATAAATTGATCATATATAAATATTTCTATTTCTAAATCGATGAGATATGCTTAAAATGACCTAATTAACCGGAACCGCAGTTTTAGGTCGTGTCCATAAAAGACTTGTATAAAGTATTCATATAAAAAGCTTTTCACTGCTGAATCGATGAAATATGCTTCAAACGACCTAATTTATCGGAATCGTAGATTTAGATCTTGTCCACGAAAGAATTGCAGAATGTGTTCACATAAAAAGGTTGTTATTGCTAAATCGATGAGAAATGCTGAAAATGACCTAATTTACAGGAACCATAGATTTAGATCGTGTCCATGAAAGGAATGCATAAATTGATCATATAAAAATATTTCTATTTCTAAATCGATGAGATATGCTTAAAATGACCTAATTTACAGGAACCATAGATTTAGATCGTGTCCATAAAAGACTTGTATAAAGTATTCATATAAAAAGCTTTTCACTGCTGAATCGATGAAATATGCTTCAAACGACCTAATTTATCGGAATCGTAGATTTAGATCTTGTCCACGAAAGAATTGCAGAATGTGTTCACATAAAAAGGTTGTTATTGCTAAATCGATGAGAAATGCTGAAAATGACCTAATTTACAGGAACCATAGATTTAGATCGTGTCCATGAAAGGAATGCATAAATTGATCATATAAAAATATTTCTATTTCTAAATCGATGAGATATGCTTAAAATGACCTAATTTACAGGAACCATAGATTTAGATCGTGTCCATTTAAGAAATGCATAAAGTATTCATATAAAAATAATTCCCCTGCTAAATCGATGAGATATGCTTAAAACGACTTAATAAAGTTTTCATATAAAAAGCTTTTCACTGCTGAATCGATGAAATATGCTTCAAACGACCTAATTTATCGGATTCGTAGATTTAGATCTTGTCCACGAAAGAATTGCAGAATGTGTTCACATAAAAAGGTTATTATTGCTAAATCGATGAGAAATGCTGAATATGACCTAATTTACAGGAACCATAGATTTAGATCGTGTCCATGAAAGGAATGCATAAATTGATCATATAAAAATATTTCTATTTCTAAATCGATGAGATATGCTTAAAATGACCTAATTAACCGGAACCGCAGTTTTAGGTCGTGTCCATAAAAGACTTGTATAAAGTGTTCATTTAAAAAGCTTTTCACTAATGAATCGATGAAATATGCTTCAAACGACCTAATTTATCGGAATCGTAGATTTAGATCTTGTCCACGAAAGAATTGCAGAATGTGTTCACATAAAAAGGTTTTTATTGCTAAATCGATGAGAAATGCTGAAAATGACCTAATTTACAGGAACCGCACTTTTAGGTCGTGTCCATAAAAGACTTGTATAAAAAATCACTGTATTAAGGCAACTAAAAATGAATTTTGGTTTAATTCACAACCGTCTATGCTTCGGCGTCAAACATTGAGCATTTTGGTCCATTTTAGCAATTTCCTCAGTTACGATACGTTTAGGGCCTTAAATGCCAATGTTTTAAAAATAGGGTTCTAAATATGTTCGACACTGTATTAAGGCAACTAAAAATGAATTTTGTTTTAATTCACCAGCGTCCATCCTTCGGCGTCATACATTGAGCATTTTGGTCCATTTTAGCTAATTTCTCAATCACGATATGTTTAGTGCCGTAAAAGTCGAGGTGTTGAAACTTTTTCTCTAAATACGTTCAACAGAGTTTCAGGCCACTGAAAGTGAATTTTCGTTTAATCCTCCATATTCTATGATTCGGCGTCATACATTGAGCATTTTGGTCCATTTTAGCAAATTCCTTAATTACGATACGTTTAGGGCCTTAAATGCCAATGTTTTAAAAATATGTTTCTAAATATGTTCTACACTGTATTAAGGCAACTAAAAATGAATTTTGGTTTAATTCACAACCGTCTATGCTTCGGCGTCAAACATTGAGCATTTTGGTCCATTTTAGCAATCTCCTCAGTTACGATACGTTTAGGGCCTTAAATGCCAATGTTTTAAAAATAGGGTTCTAAATATGTTCGACACTGTATTAAGGCAACTAAAAATGAATTTTGTTTTAATTCACCAGCGTCTATCCTTCGGCGTCATACATTGAGCATTTTGGTCCATTTTAGCTAATTTCTCAATCACGATACGTTTAGGGCCGTAAAAGTCGATGTTTTGAAACTTTTCCTCTAAATATGTTCAACAGAGATTTAGGGCCACTGAAAGTGAATTTTCGTTTATTCCTCCACATTCTCTGATTCAGCGTCATACATTGAGCATTTTGGTCCAGTTTTGAAAATTCCTCAATTACGGTACGTTTAGGGCCTTAAATGCCAATGTTTTAAATAATTTTCATTAATATGTTCGACACTGTATTAAGGCAACTAAAAATGAATTTTGGTTTAATGCACAACCGTCTATGCTTCGGTGTTACGATATGAGGCTCAGCTCGCAGAATTCGCGACCTTACTATGTTGTTCTTATTGTATAACTAAGAAATATACACGATCTAACTTAATTGTTAATTACATACTATTGTTATTTTAAGTACAATATTATTTCAATAAATGTTAAACACTTTTATCTGCGTAGGCGAATAGATGGCAGTATGTAGATCAGTATGTAGATCTGCGACTAATATGAAATCGGTCTCAGAGGCATATCTTGAATGATGTAGGAGTGAGAGTGACTTGGGTCCACACACCAAACATCGACCTGTCGAGCACTTCTATTCTCAATAACGACCATGGAATATACCGCCTAAACCGATATTTATTATTATTTTTATTATTGTATGATTTCTCATATATACATATATATATATCAATTCAAGCACTGTGACGTAACTGTACGCTACTATTGGAGTTTACTAGACAACGACGACAGATATCAAAATTTTGATAAGAGCCCCACCCCCCCTAAAATTCATCGTTCTATACGATATGCATATTTGTTCCCACCTATACCATCCATTGTCACTATAGTTAACACATATTCGTATATACAGTATACTAATGTATGTTCACCCTCGCGGTGGTTGGATAAATGATCAAAATTCTAGATCGCCCACTACAGAGACGAGCCACGCACATCCGCAGATGAGGTTGGCCCTGCTACGAAAACGTTCCAACACCAATAATAGTCGATACACCGACCATTTCTGGCGGATGAGAGTTCTATCAACGTTGATCGAGTGATACGTAACTAAACGAGGCGGCTGCCGATAAATGTTACCAGAGGGAGACGATAAGCTGCCGACGACCATCAACATGCGACAGTCGGTAGTATATTACCCACCATCGATAAGGAGTGAAACTGTCTTACCGACATACGGCAAATCTTCCCGAAACAACTTCTCGATCATGAATAGCGTCGACTGGTACTATCTGAAGACTCTTACAACGCAATTGTTTATTTATAATTTTGTTTAAACATATAAAGGGACAAGAACTATATGAATATTATTGTATTACACGTATTGCACCAATCGCAAGAAATACCAGCGTTACTTATATACATACTTTTTATACTAATATACGCATGCTTATTATAAATGAATGTAATGTACCATTTAAAATTATTATAAATAAGAAAGGAATATTTTCTAATCACAGGAGACATCAGTAAACAACACCGCGAAACACAAAAACGTCTCTATTTCGAAATTTAATTTAAGCGATCGACTCGAAATTTCATATACAACAGACTTTTGTAATAAAGATCCTTTTCCCCTCCCGATAATCAATAATATATTAACGAATATTGTAAAACCAACGAACATAGAACATTCTAGAAGCATATAGAGTAATTATACGACGTAGAAGCCAACGGAATAAATATCATGTATCCTTATAACATCCGGTGTTAGATATCGTCGCCAGTTACGATATTTTCGCGTAAAGTTTAAGTCAGCGTTTTCGCGCTTGACAACAACGGACCAATAAAAAGAGACCAACGCTTCTAGAACCTTCTATGTATCGTCACGCGCGACCAATCAAACTGAACTATCCCCGCCACGATGCTACTCACGAGCGCAGTGTGCTCGTCGACTCCCGCCAGTGCTCAGACTGCCTTGATACCAAACGGACGTGCAATCGCGCCACTCCGATAATCTTCGAACAGTCTTCTTTTATTAAGATACAAAGTATATTCTAATTTATACCGATAGTAAGCGGACGCGTTTTAATTACCGTTCCAGTCAATATTTCATTGTTAATATCGCTTAATTATACTGATATATATTCGTACGTGCACGAGCACCCGCGACATAACGCGAAGAGTGTACACTAAAAATAAATAAATAATCGTACCACTTTATCAGGTTAAAGTTGATTATCGAGTTATTTATTTCTTTACTAATCTTTCCTTATATACATAGAAGGAACTAAGTATTAATAAAAGTATAACGTCGAGGTAAAGTATATAATTTAAAATCACGGAAAGTAAATATACGTCGGATCGTCGAGGAGGACCAGGCTTTCCAATCACGAGAGAAACAAACTGCATTTTACACGAGGGTTTTGGCACTTCTGCCATCTTGTAAATTCACATAAATAAAGCTTTGCCACACGCTGCCTCATTAAGCTCAACGGAGGGTCACCACGCCTATCAATCATCGAGAGTACGGGAGAAACGATTTAGTCCCTCCGAGCCACGAGACATCTAATCCCATCTCAAACTTACGAACTGCGTAAAGTCCGAAGGATTGACCAGTACGTTACATCGGCGTCATACATTGAGCATTTTGGTCCATTTTAGCAAATTTCTCAATCACGATACGTTTAGGGCCGTAAAAGTCGATGTTTTGAAACTTTTCCTCTAAATATGTTCAACAGAGTTTTAGGGCCACTGAAAGTGAATTTTCGTTTATTTCTCCACATTCTCTGATTCAGCGTCATACATTGAGCATTTTGGACCATTTTTGAGAATTTCTCAATTAGGATACATTTAGGGCCTTTAGTGCCAATGTTATACAAAATTTTCTCTAAATATGTTCGACAGTGTACTAAGGCAACTAAAAATGAATTTTGGTAAAATCAACACCGTCTATGCTTCGGCGTCATACATTGAGCATTTTGGTCAATATTAGCATATTTCTTAATCACGATACGTTTATAGCCCTAAAAGTCGACGTTTTGAAACTTTTTCTCTAAATATGTTCAACAGAGTTTCAGGGCCACTGAAAGAGAATTTTCGTTTAATCCTCCATATTCTATGATTCGGCGTCATACATTGAGCATTTTGGTCCATTTTAGCAAATTCCTTAATTACGATACGTTTAGGGCCTTAAATGCCAATGTTTTAAAAATATGTTTCTAAATATGTTCTACACTCTATTAAGGCAACTAAAAGTTAATTTTGGTAAATTCAACACCGTCTATGCTTCGACGTCATACATTGAGCATTTTGGTCCATTTTAGCAAATTTCTCAATCACGATACGTTTAGTGCTGTAAAAGTCGAGGTTTTGAAACTTTTTCTCTAAATACGTTCAACAGAGTTTCAGGGCCACTGAAAGTGAATTTTCGTTTAATCCTCCATATTCTATGATCCGGCGTCATACATTAAGCATTTTGGTCCATTTTTGCAAATTTCTCAATTATGATACGTTTAGAGCGTCAAATAATGATGTTTTGAAACTTTTTCTCTAAATATGTTCAGCAGAATATTAGGTCTACTAAAAGTGAAATTTGGTTTAATTTACCACCGTGAATGTTTCGGTGTCATACATTGAGCATTTAGATCCATTTTAGCAATTTCCTCAGTTACGATATGTTTAGTGCCGTGAAAGTCGATGTTTTGAAACTTTTTCTCTAAATATGTTCAACAGAGTTTTATGGCCACTGTAAATGAATTTTCGTTTAATCCTCCATATTCTATGATTCGGCGTCATACATTAAGCATTTAGGTCCATTTTTGCAATTTCCTCAATTATTGTGCGTTTAGGGCCTTAAGAGGCAAATGTTTTGAAAAATTTTCTCTAAATATGTTCTACACTGTATTAAGGCAACTAAATGTGAATTTTGGTAAATCCAACACCGTCTATGCTTCGGCGTCATATATTGAGCATTTTGGTCCATTTTAGCAAATTTCTCAATCACGATACGTTTAGGGCCGTAAAAGTCGATGTTTTGAAACTTTTCCTCTAAATATGTTTAACAGAGTTTTAGGGCCACTGAAAGTGAATTTTCGTTTATTCCTCCACATTCTCTGATTCGGCGTCATACATTGAGCATTTTGGTCCATTTTTGAGAATTCCTCAATTATTGTACGTTTAGGGCCTTATATGCAAATGTTTTGAAAAATTTTCTCTAAATATGTTCTACATGTATTAAGGCAACTAAAAATGAATTTTGGGTTAATTCACTACCGTCTATGCTTCGGCGTCATACATTGAGCATTTTGGTCAATTTTAGCAAATTTCTTAATCACGATACGTTTATAGCCCTAAAAGTCGATGTTTTGAAACTTTTCCTCTAAATATGTTCAACAGAGTTTCAGGGCCACTGAAAGTGAATTTTCGTTTAATCCTCCATATTCTATGATTCGGCGTCATACATTGAGCATTTAGGTCCATTTTCGCAAATTTCTCAATTATGATACGCTTAGAGCGTCAAATAATGATGTTTTGAAACTTTTTCTCTAAATATGTTCAGCAGAATATTAGGTCTACTAAAAGTGAAATTTGGTTTAATTTACCACCGTGAATGTTTCGGTGTCATACATTGAGCATTTAGGTCCATTTAGCAATTTCCTCAGTTACGATACGTTTAGGGCCCTAAATGCCAAAGTTTTAAAAATATGATTCTAAATATGTTCGACACTGTATTAAGGCAACTAAAAGTGAATTTTGGTAAATTCAACACCGTCTATGCTTCGGCGTCATACATTGAGCATTTTGGTCCATTTTAGGAAATTTCTCAATCACGATACGTTTAGGGCCGTAAAAGTCGATGTTTTGAAACTTTTCCTCTAAATATGTTCAACAGAGTTTTAGGGCCACTGAAAGTGAATTTTCGTTTATTCCTCCACATTCTCTGATTCAGCGTCATACATTGAGCATTTTGGTCCATTTTTGAGAATTTCTCAATTAGGATACATTTAGGGCCTTTAATGCCAATGTTATACAAAATTTTCTCTAAATATGTTCGACAGTGTACTAAGGCAACTAAAAGTGAATTTTGGTAAATTCAACACCGTCTATGTTTCGGCGTCATACATTGAGCATTTTGGTCAATTTTAGCAAATTTCTTAATCACGATACGTTTATAGCCCTAAAAGTCGATGTTTTGAAACTTTTCCTCTAAATATGTTCAACAGAGTTTCAGGGCCACTGAAAGTGAATTTTCGTTTAATCCTCCATATTCTATGATTCGGCGTCATACATTGAGCATTTTGGTCCATTTTTGCAAATTTCTCAATTATGATACGTTTAGAGCGTCAAATAATGATGTTTTGAAACTTTTTCTCTAAATATGTTCAGCAGAATATTAGGTCTACTAAAAGTTAATTTTGGTAAATTCAACACCGTCTATGCTTCGACGTCATACATTGAGCATTTTGGTCCATTTTAGCAAATTGCTCAATCACGATACGTTTAGGGCCGTAAAAGTCGATGTTTTGAAACTTTGCTCTAAATATGTTCAACAGAGTTTTATGGCCACTGTAAATGAATTTTCGTTTAATCCTCCATATTCTATGATTCGGCGTCATACATTAAGCATTTAGGTCCATTTTTGCAATTTCCTCAATTATTGTGCGTTTAGGGCCTTAAGAGGCAAATGTTTTGAAAAATTTTCTCTAAATATGTTCGACACTGTATTAAGGCAACTAAAAGTGAATTTTGGTAAATTCAACACCGTCTATGCTTCGGCGTCATACATTGAGCATTTTGGTCCATTTTAGGAAATTTCTCAATCACGATACGTTTAGGGCCGTAAAAGTCGATGTTTTGAAACTTTTCCTCTAAATATGTTCAACAGAGTTTTAGGGCCACTGAAAGTGAATTTTCGTTTATTCCTCCACATTCTCTGATTCAGCGTCATACATTGAGCATTTTGGTCCATTTTTGAGAATTTCTCAATTAGGTGTTACGATATGAGGCTCAGCTCGCAGAATTTGCGACCTTACTATGTTGTTCTTATTGTATAACTAAGAAATATAAACGATCTAACTTAATTGTTAATTACATACTATTGTTATTTTAAGTACAATATTATTTCAATAAATGTTAAACACTTTTATCTGCGTAGGCGAATAGATGGCAGTATGTAGATCTTAAGCGACTAATATGAAATCGGTCTCAGATGCATATCTTGAATGCTGTAGGAGTGGGAGTGACTTGGGTCCACACACCAAACATCGACCAGTCGAGCACTTCTATTCTCGATAACAACCATGGAATATACCGCCTAAACCGATATTTATTATTATTTTTATTATTGTATGATTACTCATATATACATATATATATATATATCAATTCAAGCACTGTGACGTAACTGTACGCTACTATTGGAGTTTACTAGACAACGACGACAGATATCAAAATTTTGATAAGAGCCCCACCCCCCCTAAAATTCATCGTTCTATACGATATGCATATTTGTTCCCACCTATACCATCCATTGTCACTATAGTTAACACATATTCGTATATACAGTATACTAATGTATGTTCACCCTCGCGGTGGTTGGATAAATGATCAAAATTCTAGATCGCCCACTACAGAGACGAGCCACGCACATCCGCAGATGAGGTTGGCCCTGCTACGAGAACGTTCCAACACCAATAATAGTCGATACACCGACCATTTCTGGCAGATGAGAGTTCTATCAACGTTGATCGAGTGATACGTAACTAAACGAGGCAGCTGCCGATAAATGGTACCAGAGGGAGACGATAAGCTGCCGACGACCATCAAACATGCGACAGTCGGTAATATATTACCCACCATCGATAAGGAGTGAAACTGTCTTACCGACATACGGCAAATCTTCCCGAAACAACTTCTCGATCATGAATAGCGTCGACTGGTACCATCTGAAGACTCTTACAACGCAATTGTTTATTTATAATTTTGTTTAAACATATAAAGGGACAAGAACTGTATGAATATTATTGTATTACACGTATTGCACCAATCGCAAGAAAAACCAGCGTTACTTATATACATACTTTTTATACTAATATACGCATGCTTATTATAAATGAATGTAATGTAACATTTAAAATTATTATAAATAAGAAAGGAATATTTCTAACCACAGGAAACATCAGTTAACAGCACTGCGAAACACAAAAACGTCTCTATTTCGAAATTCAACTTAAGCGATCGACTCGAAATTTCACATACAACAGACTTTTGTAATAAAGATCCTTTTCCCCTCCCAATAATCAATAATATATTAACGAATATTGTAAAACCAACGAACATAGAACATTCTAGAAGCATATAGAGTAATTATACGACGTAGAAGCCAACGGAATAAATATCATGTGTCCTTATAACATCCGGTGTTAGATATCGTCGCCAGTTACGATATTTTCGCGTAAAGTTTAAGTCAGCGTTTCCGCGCTTGACAACAACGGACCAATAAAAAGAGACCAACGCTTCTAGAACCTTCTATGTATCGTCACGCGCGACCAATCAGACTGAACTATCCCCGCCACGATGCTACTCACGAGCGCAGTGTGCTCGTCGACTCCCGCCAGTGCTCAGACTGCCTTGATACCAAACGGACGTGCAATCGCGCCACTCCGATAATCTTCGAACAGTCTTCTTCTATTAAGATACAAAGTATATTCTAATTTATACCGATAGTAAGCGGACGCGTTTTAATTACCGTTCCAGTCAATATTTCATTGTTAATATCGCTTAATTATACTGATATATATTCGTACGTGCACGAGCACCCGCGACATAACGCGAAGAGTGTACACTAAAATAAATAAATAATCGTACCACTTTATCAGGTTAAAGTTGATTATCGAGTTATTTATTTCTTACTAATCTTTCCTTATATACGCAGAAAGAACTAAGTATTATAAAGGTATAACGTCGAGGTAAAGTATATAATTTAAAGGCACGAAAAGTAAATATACGTCGGATCATCGAGGAGGACCAGGCTTTCCAATCACGAGAGAAACAAACTGCACTTTACACGAGGGTTTGGCACTTCTGCCATCCTGTAAATTCACATAAATAAAGCTTTGCCACACGCTGCCTCATTAAGCTCAACGGAGGGTCACCACGCCTATCAATCATCGAGAGTACGGGAGAAACGATTTAGTCCCTCCGAGCCACGAGACATCTAATCCCATCTCAAACTTACGAACTGCGTAAAGTCCGAAGGATTGACCAGTACGTTACAGTAGGATACATTTAGGGCCTTTAATGCCAATGTTATACAAAATTTTCTCTAAATATGTTCGACAGTGTACTAAGGCAACTAAAAGTGAATTTTGGTAAATTCAACACCGTCTATGTTTCGGCGTCATACATTGAGCATTTTGGTCAATTTTAGCAAATTTCTTAATCACGATACGTTTATAGCCCTAAAAGTCGATGTTTTGAAACTTTTCCTCTAAATATGTTCAACAGAGTTTCAGGGCCACTGAAAGTGAATTTTCGTTTAATCCTCCATATTCTATGATTCGGCGTCATACATTGAGCATTTTGGTCCATTTTTGCAAATTTCTCAATTATGATACGTTTAGAGCGTCAAATAATGATGTTTTGAAACTTTTCTCTAAATATGTTCAGCAGAATATTAGGTCTACTAAAAGTTAATTTTGGTTAATTCACACCGTCTATGCTTCGGCGTCATACATTGAGCATTTTGGTCCATTTTAGCAAATTGCTCAATGCACGATACGTTTAGGGCCGTAAAAGTCGATGTTTTGAAACTTTGCTCTAAATATGTTCAACAGAGTTTTAGGGCCACTGAAAGTGGATTTTCGTTTATTCCTCCACATTCTCTGATTCAGCGTCATACATTGAGCATTTTGGTCCATTTTTGAGAATTTCTCAATTAGGATACATTTAGGGCCTTTAATGCCAATGTTATACAAAATTTTCTCTAAATATGTTCGACAGTGTACTAAGGCAACTAAAAGTGAATTTTGGTAAATTCAACACAGTCTATGTTTCGGCGTCATACATTGAGCATTTTGGTCAATTTAAGCAAATTTCTTAATCACGATACGTTTATAGCCCTAAAAGTCGATGTTGTGAAACTTTTCCTCTAAATATGTTCAACAGAGTTTCAGGGCCACTGAAAGTGAATTTTCGTTTAATCCTCCATATTCTATGATTCGGCGTCATACATTGAGCATTTTGGTCCATTTTTGCAAATTTCTCAATTATGATACGTTTAGAGCGTCAAATAATGATTATTTGAAACTTTTTCTCTAAATATGTTCAGCAGAATATTAGGCAAACTTAAAAGTGAATTTTGGTAAATTCAACACCGTCTATCTTTCGGCGTCATACATTGAGCATTTTGGTCAATTTTAGCAAATTTCTTAATCACGATACGTTTATAGCCCTAAAAGTCGATGTTTTGAAACTTATCCTCTAAATATGTTCAACAGAGTTTCAGGGCCACTGAAAGTGAATTTTCGTTTAATCCTCCATATTCTATGATTCGGCGTCATACATTGAGCATTTTGGTCCATTTTTACAAATTTCTCAATTATCATACGTTTAGAGCGTCAAATAATGATGTTTTGAAACTTTTTCTCTAAATATGTTCAGCAGAATATTAGGTCTACTAAAAGTGAAATTTGGTTTAATTTACCACCGTGAATGTTTCGGCGTCATACATTGAGCATTTTGGTCCATTTTAGGAAATTTCTCAATGACGATACGTTTAGGGCCGTAAAAGTCGATGTTTTGAAACTTTTCCTCTAAATATGTTCAACAGAGTTTTAGGGCCACTGAAAGTGGATTTTCGTTTATTCCTCCACATTCTCTGATTCAGCGTCATACATTGAGCATTTTGGTCCATTTTTGAGAATTTCTCAATTAGGATACATTTAGGGCCTTTAATGCCAATGTTATACAAAATTTTCTCTAAATATGTTCGACAGTGTACTAAGGCAACTAAAAGTGAATTTTGGTAAATTCAACACAGTCTATGTTTCGGCGTCATACATTGAGCATTTTGGTCAATTTAAGCAAATTTCTTAATCACGATACGTTTATAGCCCTAAAAGTCGATGTTGTGAAACTTTTCCTCTAAATATGTTCAACAGAGTTTCAGGGCCACTGAAAGTGAATTTTCGTTTAATCCTCCATATTCTATGATTCGGCGTCATACATTGAGCATTTTGGTCCATTTTTGCAAATTTCTCAATTATGATACGTTTAGAGCGTCAAATAATGATTATTTGAAACTTTTTCTCTAAATATGTTCAGCAGAATATTAGGTCTACTAAAAGTGAAATTTGGTTTAATTTACCACCGTGAATGTTTCGGTGTCATACATTGAGCATTTTGGTCCATTTTAGCAAATTGCTCAATCACGATACGTTTAGGGCCGTAAAAGTCGATGTTTTGAAACTTTGCTCTAAATATGTTCAACAGATTTTTAGGGCCACTGAAAGTGAATTTTCGTTTAATCCTCCATATTCTATGATTCGGCGTCATACATTGAGCATTTTGGTCCATTTTTGAAAATTCCTCAATTAGGGTACGTATGGGGCCTTAAATTCCAATGTTTTAAATAATCTTATCTAAATATGTTCGACAGTGTATTAAGGCAAATAAAAGTGAATTTTGGTTTAATACACATCCGTCTATGCTTCGGCGTCATACATTGAGCATTTTGGTCCATTTTAGCAAATTTCTCTATCACGATACGTTTAGGGCCGTGAAAGTCGATGTTTTGAAACTTTTTCTCTATATATGTTCAACAGAGTTTTAGGGCCACTGCAAGTGAATTTTCGTTTAATCTTCCATATTCTATGATTCGGCATTATACATTGAGCATTTTGGTCCATTTTAGCAAATTTCTCAATCACGATTCGTTTAGGGCCGTAAAAGTCGATGTTTTGAAACTTTTTCTCTAAATATGTTCAACAGAGTTTCAGAGCCACTGAAAGTGAATTTTCGTTTAATCCTCTACATTCTCTGATTCGGCGTCGTACATTGAGCATTTTGGTCCAGTTTTGAAAATTCCTCAATTACGGTACGTTTAGGGCCTTAAATGCCAATGTTTTAAATAATTTTCCTTAATATGTTCGACACTGTATTAAGGCAACTAAAAATGAATTTTGGTTTAATTCACAACCGTCTATGCTTCGGCGTCATACATTGAGCATTTTGGTCCATTTTAGCAAATTTCTCAATCACGATACGTTTAGGGCCGTAAAAGTCGATGTTTTGTAGCTTTTTCTCTAAATATGTTCCACAGAGTTTTTGGGCCGCTGAAGGTGAATTTTCGTTTATTCCTCCACATTCTCTGATTCAGCGTCATACATTGAGCATTTTGGTCCATTTTTGAGAATTTCTCAATTATGATACGTTTAGTGCTTTAAATGTTGATGTTTTGAAACTTTTTCTCTAAATATGTTCCGCAGAATATTAGGTCTACTAAAAGTGAAATTTGGTTTAATTCGCCACCGTGTATGTTTCGGCGTCATACATTCAGCATTTTGGTCCATTTTAGAAAATTCTTCAATACGATACGTTTAGGGCCTTAAAAGTCGACGTTTTGAAACTTTTCCTCTAAATATGTTCAACAGAGTTTTAGGGCCACTGAAAGTGAATTTTCGTTTAATCCTCCATTCTCTATGATTCGGCGTCATATATTGAGCATTTTGGTCCATTTTTGAAAATTTCTCAATTAGGATACGTTTAGGGCCTTTAATGCCAATGTTATACAAAATTTTCTCTAAATATGTTCGACAGTGTATTAAGGCAACTAAAAGTGAATTTTGGTAAATTCAACACCGTCTATGCTTCGGCGTCATACATTGAGCATTTTGGTCCATTTTAGCAAATTTCTCAATCACGATACGTTTAGGGCCGTAAAAGTCGATGTTTTGAAACTTTTGCTCTAAATATGTTCAGCAGAGTTTTAGGGCCACTGAAAGTGAATTTTCGTTTAATCCTCCATATTCAATGATTCGGCGTCATACATTGAGCATTTTGGTCCATTTTTACAATTTCCTCAATTATTGTACGTTTAGGGCCTTAAATGCAAATGTTTTGAAACATTTTCTCTAAATATGTTCGACACTGTATTAAGAAAACTAAAAATGAATTTTGGTTTAATTCACCACCGTGAATGTTTCGGTTTCATACATTGAGCATTTTGCTCCATTTTAGCAAATTTTTCAATCACGATACGTTTAGGGCCGTAAAAGTCGATGTTTTGAAACTTTTTCTCTAAATATGTTCAATAGAGTTTTTGGGCCACTGAAGGTGAATTTTCGTTTAATCCTCCATATTCTATGATTCGGCATCATACATTGTGCATTTTGATCCATTTTTGAAAATTTCTCAATTATGATACGTTAAGTACTTTAAATGTTGATGTTTTGAAACTTTTTCTCTAAATATGTTCAGCAGAATATTAGGTCTACTAAAAGTGAAATTTGGTTTAATTCGCCACCGTGTATGTTTCGGCGTCATACTTTCAGCATTTTGGTCCATTTTAGCAAATTCCACAGTTACGATACGTTTAGGGCCTTAAATGCCAATGTTTTAAAAATATGTTTCTAAATGTGTTCGACACTGCATTAAGTTAACTAAAAATGAATTTTGCTTTAACGCACCACCGTCTATGCTCCGGCGTCATACGTTGAGCATTTTGGTCCATTTTATCAAATTCCTCAATTATTGTACGTTTAGGGCCTTAAATGCAAATGTTTTGAAAAATTTTCTCTAAATATGTTCGACACTGTATTAAAACAAACTAAAAATGAATTTTGGTTTAATTCACCACCGTCTATGCTTTGGCATCATACATTGAGTATTTTGGTCCATTTTATCAAATTCCTCAATTACGATACGTTTAGGGCCCTAAATGCCAATGTTTTAAAAAATTTTCTCTAAAATGTTCAACACTGTATTAAGGCAGCTAAAAGTGAATTTTGGTTAATTCACCACCGTCTATGTTTCGTCGTTTGACATGGAGCATTTTGGTCTATTTTTGCAAATTCCTCACTTATGATACGTTTGGGACCTTAAAAGTCGAAATTTTGAAACAGTTTCTCTAAACAAGATTCACAGCTGATGAACACGACTAAAAGTGAATTTTCGCTTAAATTACCTATTCCGTATTTCGTGGCGTTAAACATCGAACCTTTTCGTGAATTATTCTTAAATCTATGATCTATTTTACAATAATTATACTTTTACTGGTAATCAAAAATTATGGTTTTATGTTCACTATATGCATTCATAAATAATATCAATTATATTACTTTCATTTTTATGTTTTGATCGCGGTTGCTATAATTAATTTTGTCTCTCGTTGTAGCTTCTGAAGCCGTAGTTCAGACTACCTTATTTATTTAATTTGGCAGTTTGAGGAGATTTCACCTCCTCAAACTGCCAATATGGATATACATGGTGTTGTACGCCATACATTGCAAATCCGATTGAAGTTGAGGTATAGGCATGCCTTTAGGAGCCCATGTATATTAGTTTCGAGCCCATGTATGAAAATTGCTCAACTCCTCAATTTGCCCATTAAGTATAAATATATCTATATATATATATATATATATATATATATATATGAAATGGCACTTTTAAGAAGATTTTGATGCAAAGATTGGTACTTTTGAGGATTTTTTGACATTACGAGGAGGTTCCTCAAAAATTTTGTTCAAAAATTGGTACTTTTGGGGATCTAAAGTATATAAATCGCTACTTTTAAGGATGTTCCTTGAAAGTCAGTTTGTATATAAATTGGTAATTTTGAGGAATATTCTCAAAATAACTAAAATGCACCGGTCTCATTTTGAGGACGTACCTCAAAATCACCAAATAGGCAAATAAATTTTGATGATGTATACCTAATATGAAAGAATTAAAATTAATGATTCTAATCACAGTAAATGTCAAAATAAAAATAAAAATGTGATATATAGCTTATGCCAAACTTTACCACATTGTGCCAAATCTTAGAAAGTAATTAAACTTGGCATAAACAAAATATAATAGACATGCTCTTATACAACTTAGTTATGTAACCTGACATAAAGAAGCTCGTCTTGGCACAATTTGCCATAATATCAATTTGCCAGTATATCGTACCTAAGTATGATGAGTCACAACATTTCTATTAAAAAACTACATATATACATAAAAAGACAGCTATTATTTTTTCGCTATTAACACTCTTGCGTGTAATGACGAGATATCTCGTCATAAATCTACGTGATTTGTATCTTAGATTAATATTTGATAACGAAGTAGGTTGCATGTGTAAAATATGTAGGTAATGGCTATGTTTTAGATCCAGTTTTCTTTTAGAAACCTGTCTATATACTGATAATATATATATATTTTTTTTATGTTACAAGAATATAGAAACCATGATTATTTTATTTATTTTCTTCATACAACATTCTCAAAATCACAATACATGTAGATTTTATTTTTACAAATAATATACATTTGATTGTACATTTGACAATATTACAAATGAAATTAATAAATCATTATATCATTATTTGTTAATTTAGTATACATAATTAATATAAAATATAATCCACGTGGAATACGCACAGGACCCTGATTCTTAGGCGATAAAATCACGATTAAACTATTGTATATCGACAATACTTATGACGATAAAGTAATTTTATCGCGTAAGAATAAGGCCTCAGCTAAATTTTTATATGTATGGGTAATTTCACATCAAGTTTAAAATGCACCAAAATTAATATAAAGGCTGGAAATGTTTTCCAGAAGACAGGTAAAAATTTACAAGTGATAGAAACAATTTGTTCAAAAGTTATTCTAACCTCAAAAATTGAAAAATTTCAGTTATTTTGAAAAATATTTATTTTTGAAGCTATTTGTCTCACAATCTATCAACTTTTTTTATATAATATCTCATATAACTTCTTCTGCAAATATTCTATAGAATGTAACCATCTGCGTCAGATTTCTTAACACAAAAGCAAATGTACTCAAGCTATATGAAAATATTGAAATTTTGAAATAACGCGACCACGCCACAATTGATTTTTTCATGTAAAAGTTTAAAAAATATTTTGCTTGGCTTTTAAATGGTTAAAAGAATTTTATTGGCCTGCAGTTGGGTAAAAAGTTATTTAAAATCAAAGAATTGTCAAAAAGTAAAAAAATGACATTTCAATATACTAAACTATTTTTGAACCTCTAATCCAGTTATAGATATTTTTATTCACTATTTTTAACTATGCGGACATCCAATTAGAAGGTACTACTCTCTTTTCATTGTCCTCATCAATAATAATGGCGTACTTCTGCATTTTTGCAATAATACTGAAAGTATATGATACTTAAAATACATGCATATTCAATTAATGAAAAATAGAGTGTCATCAAAATAGTACTTTTCGATACAAGAGCGAAAGTGATGATTTCCGAATGATGTGCGAGTTTATCGCCCGAGCGAAGCGATTATTATTCAAACGTCTTACTACTTAAGGAGGTTCTAGTGTAATAAAACGCTATAGTCAAATTCAATGCATTTTATAAATATTCGTTTATACTCCAAATATACGTACGATTCTCCATAAGAATCCAACTAAAATAGCAAAAAATAAAAACTTTAATTTTCCCACTTGTAAGTACCCTAGCTTTCTGTAATTTTGTACAGATACTTTTAAGCTATTCGTGAACGAGCTATGATTAAAGTTTTAGAATTTGTTCAGCGTTATTTACGTTTACACTAGAACCTTCTTAAACATTTACTAACTGCACAAACATTCTGATATTATTAAACACATTTTTTACGACTTACGTTTTTTTTTTTTTAAATATTTATCTTTTTCTAAAAGCAATAATTTATTAAAAGTTACATTTACGGAAAAAAAATTACGTTAAGCAAGTGGTTGCCTTAACATGAAAGGTTATGTTAAGAATTTTCAAACATTTAAAATAACGAACGTAATGTTAATGTAAACTGAACTTCCTAAATAATGTACCAAAAAGAATGGAAATCATAATAAATTTATAAATATTGAAACAATGTTTTGATTAATAAGTATTTGTATCATCGCGTGCGATACTGACAAAAATTATTTCCGTATTTTGTTGCTTTAAGTAATACAGTTACTAACTAGAATAAATTGGTTGTTATAGAGAAAAAACTAATAGTTATTCTAATGAAAATAAAGTAGTTAATGTATACATTTGATTGTTCGATGTAAGTAACTTTATGATACTTATGGTAACTACTTTTTTCAATGACCCAAGAAAATAAAAAATGTCATCATAAATTTTGTAAATAGAATAGGTAAAATTTTTTTAAGTACATTTAAACTTTTTTTTTTTTGTAATACATAGGTTTACCTTTTCAAAGTTTTAAAACATTCCTCAGGAACCTGTTAAAAACATTTTAATATTATTCTATGGTATGTGGGGATCATTATTTATTTTTAACAATTATTTTTACATTTTATTTATTAAATGATTGAAACGTATGTATTATAGGATATGATACAAAACCGTCCGCAACCGGAACCTTAAATATTTTACATTTAATCATATTGCATGAATACTCTTGTATGTCTTTACAGTTATTTACTACTGTTATTCCTATTGTGCCGCTAGCAAGATTTGATGCCGAAAATAGGTTGCCTATTTTTCTACATTTTCGTCCTACAATAAATACATTTTTCCCTCTTTTAATAATGTTTAGTAAATTTACTATGTCACCATTCGCAAGCATCACGCAATCATTTTTGTTATCGCTAATATTTAAATAACATTTATTTGCTACTAATACTTTATATTGAGAATCACATTTATTAGAACCAGTAATGAAACCATTAAAGTGCAGCTTCTTTACTTCGAAATTATTTTCTAGGCAATTATTTTTTAAATTTTGAATTGATTCATATTCCCGAAGTCTGCGAGAAATCTGCTGTAAGGGTTTATCACCTTTTGTTATCATTTTTTTTAATAAACAAATGTGATTTTCAAATGGAAATGCACTGAAGAATGCAAGTGCATAGCAGATCAGATTTCACCTGAATCTCCATCACCTTCCGAGCAAGGTGAACACTTAGTAACACATCAGATACCTACATCATCATCAAGTAGTGTCCCACTGTCTATACCTGCACTTACGATCAGCGTTGAAGAGATGATGGAGACCCTCTTTAACATAAAACAAGAGCCTGCTGATGTCGGAGAGTGGGAAACCGAGGAAATTTAAAAACCGTAACAGTACTCGTAGTTATAGTGTAGAATAGTGTATAGTTATAGTATTCGTAATTTTAATGTGAAACTATTAAAAGTATCCAGCTTTTTCTGCTCATCGTAAAAAGAGTAAGTAATTTTTAATCATATATGACGTTTCACTTGACAAATCCACATTGCTTGAAAATTAACAAAAAGAAAAATTGAAATTCGGTTATGAAGATTAGGTTACAGCAGCTCGAGTCGACTCATATAAACTCGTAAACTTATCTTCTTTTTACGAGCAATTCGTCATTTACAATTTTTACAATTTCTAAATTAAACTAATTTTTTAATTTTGACACTGCCATTGTATTATGCACTAAGTAAATAATTTACAGTTAAAAAATCACCTCTATACGATAACTTGCACTCTTTTTATTATTAATAATTTATAACTTTTGAACTAACAAAGATAGAGAAGATTTTTTTTAAACTGCAAAATATTTAGAAAAAAGTAAATTTTATTCGTAAAATAAAAATGAACTTTTATACAAAACTGACAAAAAATTTAAATATTTTTTTCAAAATAAATGTTTTTTTTGTATGGTGGATTGGGGGGTGAGGGGAATACTGTAAGCATGTATAGAGGGGCATAACAAATGACGTCATCAAGGTCACACGTTAACTTACTTGTTTGTTTATATAAACAAACAATTAAGATAACATTCCTTTTTTTCAAAGTCATTTAATTATTTTTTAGAAGGGTATTAAATGCCTTGAAAAAAAAGGAATGTTATCTTATTGTAAGGTGGATTGAAGGGTGAGGGGAATACTGTAAGCAGGTATAGAGGGGCATAACAAATGACGTCATCAAGGTCACACGTTAGCTTACTTGTTTGTTTATATAAATAAACAATTAAGATAACATTCTTAAGATAACATTCCTTTTTTTTCAAGGTCATTTAATTATTGGCTGAGAAGGGTATTGAATGACCTTGAAAAAGGAATGTTATCTTAAGAATGTTATCTTAATTGTTTGTTTATATAAACAAACAAGTAAGCTCACGTGTGACCTTGATGACGTCATTTGTTATGACTCCCTATACCTGCTTACATACTACTTGTGCGACATAACCACACTTATACACCTGACGTTTCCCGATCGATTTTTCGCTTAATGCCTCGATAGTTAGTTGATCAAAAACTGAAATTAATCGTGACGATGGGCAAGATGAGCGTCACATCTCTTCAAAGTTTTGTAAAAGCGTCTTTACAGATCTATGTAGTGCATGATTAAACTAAATTATAAATCAAAGTTCTACAGAACGCGCCTCGATTAAATTTCTACTAGGGGTTGATTTTATTTTTAAACAAAATAATCCCCCTTTAAAAAAATGATGTGAAGCCTCTTAAAACGTGATATGATTGGTCGATTGAAAATGACGTAATTGCATGTATCTATGGAAACGGGTAAAACAAAAGTTTTTAAAATGTATGCTTAGGAAAAGTACGTAACCTGCTTTAAAATTAAAAAACATTAAAAATAGGTATAAAGAAACTAAACAGAAATGTAAGGTGCGCGCTTGCGCGCCAGATGGCTTCTAGTAAATTTAAAAAAAATCATTTATTTACAAATCGGTAGGATATTTCTTATACACCTCACGTAACAACAGCGATTATTAATTTTAAAGCATTAACAAATAGTTTATAATTCATTTTCTAGCTGAAAAGAGTATGGTTTAAAACACGAAATAACTTATATTTTATTACTACGAATATCTAAGAAATGTGAGAAAAAGTATAATACATCATTCGCCTATTCTATTAAAACAATCTACTTATTTTTTAATAAAATACGATGTCTACAAGGGTTATGCGATAACATTTTACATAACTATAGACTTTAAAATATTTTTAACAGAATAATCAAAATATATATATAAGATTTAGTTGAATTAAAATTCGTTGAAACAAATTTATTATAAGTATGTAATTCGTCCGATAAAAAATTATCTGATCTCGTAAAAATTAATGAATAATAATTACCTAAACATCCCATCACGATTACCACCAAGAAAAACGTACATTTTCACACGATATCTCGCTCACACTCTTGCCAATTCGTCAAATTCTTAACGATTGAAAACAAAAAAAAATGCAAGCGAATTCCTATATGCATGCACATTTTAAACTGTTAGAAAAAAAGAAAGAGAAGAAATGACCGCCAACTATCAGGGTTTTAAACAACGCGTCTAACCTCCCGTTAATTTTGATTGCCAGTGGTCGTCGAAAAATAAAGAGGAAAAGAAAAAGAAAAATAACGTATATATATACCCCCACGTAAAAATTTCTGGGATAACTCGTATATAATCACTTGGAGAAGAGAGAAAGAAATAGCCCTAACCAATAATTTCCATTTAAACTTGTGTGTGTGTGTGAGAGAGAGAGAGAGAAGAAGAAGGAGAAGAAGAAGAAGAAGAAGAAGAAACTCCCTACCTAATATTACCAAACCATACGAACGAACCTAATGGAAAAAATCATGGCGTTTCCTGTGGGAACTCGCCGCGAATCTCTCCCGCTGTTCCGTTTTAATCGTCTTAGGATATAATCACACGCGAGGCGTGTAAAAACGAAAAATGCGGGGAGGAAGAAGAAGAAGGACGAGAGAAAAAAAAGGAAAATAAAATAAAGTATGTACTATATATATATACACTATACGTTCATGACCTATTTTGTAGATACTTAGATGCGCGGGAAAAATTAACGGTAGCGCGTTATACTTTGTTTTCGCGCGTGGATTGTTTCGCGCCGCGCGAGACACGGGTGATGTATCCAAGTGTATTAGATATACTTGTTTTATCGGTGGTGGCGTTAATGACAATCCATTTGGGAGAGAAAAAGTTGGGTTGTAAAGATTTACCGGCTGGTGAGATACATTAATTATCTTTTCCTTCTTCTTCTTCTTCTTTCTTCTTTTCTTTCTCTATTGTCAGGTATATGTATAAGTAGAGTTAAGTGACCGTGAAAGTGTTTATGTTTTAGATGTTTAATACCATGGAGTCGTTGTTAATTTAACTATATTGTTCTCTTCTATAACAAGAATTTTTATGATATGCCGTACAAAGGAAAAAAATGGGATTTTTAGAAGAACTAGTTTGCAACGTGTGTTTTGTTTTTATGTATAGTCCATCTTGTATGTGGCAAGTGAAAATGTTATATTTTAAAAGGAACTTGAAATAAAACAGATTTACACGTTTGATAGGTTAATCCAATTTTCTCGATTTTAAAGTCCAAAAGATATGCTGCTAGTTATCAACCCTTAGACGATTAATATGAACACTTTGATACGAAATGATCTGACTCGTCAAAAATTTTGAAATGGAGTATTACTCAAATTCACTATTTTATAAACTTTACTTTTTACATTTTTCAAATTCCGGACCTCTTAAGCACGGAAAAAATAAAATAGCTTTAAAACACCGAAAATTTTCTTGGGTAAATGTATAATTAGTTAAATGAACATAATTTTTAGTTTTACAGTAGAATTTTTCTAGCTTCTGTAGCGATGTTTTAGAGGTACGTATCGGTCACAAAATAATCAAAAAATTTTGGGTATGAGATTGCAGGGGTAACTAATACGTAACGACATTTACCGTGTTTTGTTTTAGATGAGATTATATAAAAAATAATTTCCTATTGAATTACATTTTATGGTTCAATACGTTGATACTTCAGATAAGATAAACATTTAAAATTTATAGGTCATAACTAATTTCTAAAGCTGTAATTTATATGAACTACTATCCATCATCCATTAATATTTAATAAGTTAGCACTTTGAAATAGTTGACCTGGTCAAATTACTTTGATTCTATTCAATTTTCTGTCGTTTTGAACTATATGGTTCTTTGCGCGAGGTTCATTCCTTTTAAAAAATAATATGAAAAATTTCACCGAAATTTGATCAATTTATGGTAAAGAGTGTTGCATTTTCCATAATATTTAGCAAAACAGCTCAAAAGGAAAAGTTGCTTCAAATAACTAATTATTATTCTTTTAGAAGCAAAACTAAGTGAATCAGTAATTTTAATCAAGTTAACTATCAAACTTAAATCGAGTGAAATTATTATGACCTCAAACATAACCTCAATTTTTCTCGAGTGGAAAATTCCTTAATTCGAACGAACACTATTTTCACTTTGCAAATTGTAGTTACTCATCAGTTTTACCGGTAGCTTCCAGTCATTTTTTCATTTTAACGAATTTAGAGAAAATTAGAAAATTTCTAACTGGTTTTATTTGTTTGATCGTGTCACCTTATATAAAGAGGAAAAAATCGCAAGTAGAATTAATTATATTTTACAGTAAGATACCAAATTATTAGATATAGCGAAAGTTAATTTTTAAACGCTGGCATTACACTTAAATAATTAAAAAAGGAATTAATATCTAAAATTATAAGATTTAAATATTGTTCGATTGTGAATAATTTTTGAATGTGTGATAAATTTTTTAGTTTCCATGAGAAAACTCTTACCAAAATTTTGATTCATTTTCATATATATACAATATATAAACCTATGTTCGATTATTTAAAGTTTATTTAAAAAAAAAATGAAGGACAATGAATATTCCCGTGCCACCTTAATATTGATAGTATTGCAGAAAACCAGACTAGTACGAAAAGAAATTGAAACCATTATAAGCACCTAAAATTTCAGTAGTATAAAAAAAAAGTTCCAGTATATATTATTCTCTTTGCTCGTCACCCCGTATACCCAATTAAACGAGTTTTTACAGGGAGACCCCTACCACCTATGTGTGGGGGTGAAAACATTCCAATTTTTCCCATTCCGGTCCCCACCGTCTCGCATTCGCCCGGGGTTATGCCCGTGAGGAAGGGAAAACCTCGTAGGAAAACCTTCCCCGAGACGGCCGGTGTATTGAAACATTCTTTTTGGGTGTCAAAGTCACCTTGCGTAGGCCCAAACACCGAAACCGAATGTTCCACACCTTCCACTCACGTTGTGAAGTGTGGAAAAACACCTAACCGATCCCGAAAGCCGTACAAGAATGGTGTCACCCATCCAAGTGCTGCTTAACTTTCGTGATCAGCCGAGGTGCGTCTCCGCCACTCCGCCACCGTGTCGGTAAGTTCCAGTATATATATTGAAGTATAAATCTGCATTAATGTAATCCGAGAAGAACATATTCAAATGATAAAGTCTGAAGTTATAGGTTAACTATTTTTGTAACGATGCTTTCTATAAAAATTTAAATACGTATACTATCTTCGAGCAGCAAAATGTTTTATTTGTTCTGCTCAGCGGAGTGCCCAATGTTTCCGCATCGGTAGCATGTTCGGCTCGGGCAATTCGACGACCTATGACCGACTTTTTGGCATGTGAAACACACGCCGACAAAGTTGGTGCTCAGGTTCGTTGAATTTACTGCCGTCGCCTGTGGTTGCACATACCTCACCAGGTTTTGTGCCATTTGTGGGACAAAAACGTTTTGCTGGGGCAGTTGAGAATTCGTCAAAACACGTCTTTCTCTTTTGCCCGAGCTCTGTTTTTGTTGCCCAGGTGACTGTTGAGAAACAGGCACATACGATAAGGATTTCGAATTGGAGGCACTCACTCCGTTATTCGATTTGCCGTATCGTTTCTGAAAACTATTAGCGACGTTGGAAGTACCGTAGACAGCGGCTGCTTCGTATTCGCTTGAAGAAGAGTTTGGCGAGTTTTTCGCACTTTTCTTGCTCTTCTTCTTAATAGTTTTCTTCGACGACTGTTTATCCGCATGAGAAGACTCATCCTTACTCTTTTCGGTAACAGTCGCCACTTTGCCCGAAACTCGTGCTCCACCACTCTGTTTCGGGAAAGCTTCTGGTACGAGCTTCTCGCGCTTAACGTTGGAACTGGAAAATTTCGTGTCCCATGTTAAATGCTGCTCGTACTCTTTACCGTAGCTTGTCAAATCAGAGAAATTCCTGATTTGACGTACTGGTATGTACCTACGGTAATCTGGCCTCATCTGCGAGTAGGCCATCTTCACCTGTTGTTCTAATGAGGGAGGGCTTTTAAACTTATTTACGATCGCTCTGAAACAGTTCAAGAACGTCGTAGCCTTTTCTCCCTCATTTTGTGTTCTTGATCGAAGTTCCATGAGTAAATCTTCGTCATTTATTATACGGCCATACTCATTTAGGAACTCGATCTCAAAATCACGCCAATCTCGAAGAGATGGCTGAACTGTTCTATACCAGAACAGTGCTGATTTTGAGAACACATTGGGCAGGGCACTGAACATCCTGCGATCTGAGAACTCGTTGTCATTTCTGAAGTCGTGCAAACGGTTCAGAAATTCTTCCGCGTCCTTTTTGGTCTCACCATCAAAGGACATGTTCCAGATACGCAGTTCTCGTGCGCACCCTGTCCGATCGTGCGTTCGGTTATCGTCTTCACGATACCTTGGCCTGGCTTCGTAGGACTCTCTTTCCCGACGGTCATCTCTATTATCCGTCCGGGAACTCCTACGCCTACTGGTAGAGGGATTCCTATTCTCTTGTCGGCCTTCAGCCGCCCTACGAGAATTGGATCTCCTACGAGCAGGTTCGCGATCAGACTGATACCCATCGGACGAATCCGTCTGAGTACTCTGATCGCAAGTGGCCATCGCACGATTCTCTCGAGGCGTTTCTCTACGTCTGTCCGACCTCTCTCTGTGACCTTGCTCCGAAATGTCCGGCGTGCTCGGTTCGTCGAGTTTACGGTTGGACTGACGTTTAGGAGTAGTCTCTCCGTACAGCTGTCACGACGTTTCATCGTCGCTTGAGGCTCTACTCACAGAACGATGGTATCGTGACTTTCCGTTGTGGGAGTCGTGTACATCACGCCTCTCTCTTCTATCTTGTCCTTCACAAGTCTTAGAAGAGGTCTGACGACGTCTCTGTTCAAACCTCGTTTTTCGTACAAAGCGTACAAGATGGTGTCAACCTCATCCAAGTGCTGCCTTAACTTTCGTGAATCAGCCGAGGTGCGTCTCCGGCCACTCCGCCACCGTTGTCAGGTAAGTTCCAGTATATATATTGAAGTATAAATCTGCATTAATGTAATCCGAGAAGAACATATTCAAATGAATTAAAGTCTGAAGTTATAGGTAACTATTTTTGTAACGATGCTTTCTATAAAAATTAAATACGTATACTATCTTCGAGCAGCAAAATGTTTTATTGTCTGCTCAGCGGAGTGCCCAATGTTTCCGCATCGGTGCACTGTTCGGCTCGGGCAATTCGACGACCTATGACCGACTTTTGGCATGTGAAACACACGCCGACAAAGTTGGTGCCTCAGGTTCGTTGAATTTACTGCCGTCGCCTGTGGTTGCCACATACTCACCAGGTTTTGTGCCATTTGTGGGACAAAACCGTTTTGCTGGGGCAGTTGAGAATTCGTCAAAACACGTCTTCTCTTTTGCCCGAGCTCTGTTTTTGTTGCCCAGGTGACTGTTGAGAAACAGGCACATACGATAAGATTTCGAATTGGAGGCACTCACTCCGTTATTCGATTTTGCCGTATCGTTTTCTGAAAACTATTAGCGACGTTGGAAGTACCGTAGACAGCGGCTGCTTCGTATTCGCTTGAAGAAGAGTTTGGCCGAGTTTTTCGCACTTTTCTTGCTCTTCTTCTTAATAGTTTTCTTCGACGACTGTTTATCGCATGAGGAAGACTCATCACTACTCTTTTCGGTAACAGTCGCCACTTTTGCCCGAAACTCGTGCTCCACCACTCTGTTTCGGGAACAGCTTCTGGTACGAGCTTCTCGCGCTTAACGTTGGAACTGGAAAATTTCGTGTCCACTGTTAAATGCTGCTCCGTACTCTTCTACCGTAGCTTGTCAAAATCAGCGCAATTCCTGATTGACGTACTGGTATGTACCTACGGTAATCTGGCCTCATCTGCGAGTAGGCCATCTTCACCTGTTGTTCTAATGAGGGAGGGCTTTTAACTTATTTACGATCCGCTCTGAACAGTTCAAGAACGTCGTAGCCTTTTCTCCCTCATTTTGTGTTCTTGATCGAAGTTCCATGAGTAAATCTTCGTCATTTATTATACGGCCATACTCATTTAGGAACTCCGATCTCAAAATCACGCCAATCTCGAAGAGATGGCTTGAACTGTTCTATACCAGAACAGTGCTGATTTTGAGAACACATTGGGCAGGGCACTGAACATCCTGCGATCTGAGAACTCGTTGTCATTTCTGAAGTCGTTGCAAACGGTTCAGAAATTCTTCCGCGTCCTTTTTGGTCTCACCATCAAAGGACATGTTCCAGATACGCAGTTCTCGTGCGCACCCTGTCCGATCGTGCGTTCGGTTATCGTCTTCACGATACCTTGGCCTGGCTTCGTAGGACTCTCTTTCCCGACGGTCATCTCTATTATCCGTCCGGGAACTCCTACGCCTACTGGTAGAGGGATTCCTATTCTCTTGTCGGCCTTCAGCCGCCCTACGAGAATCGGATCTCCTACGAGCAGGTTCGCGATCAGACTGATACCCATCGGACGAATCCGTCTGAGTACTCTGATCGCAAGTGGCCACCGCACGATTCTCTCGAGGCGTTTCTCTACGTCTGTCCGACCTCTCTCTGTGACCTTGCTCCGGAATTTCCGGCTGTGCTCGGTCGTCGAGTTTACGGTTGGACTGACGTTTATGAGTACGTCTCTCCGTACAGCTTTCACGACGTTCATCGTGCTTGAGGCTCTACTCACAGAACGATGGTGTCGTGAATTTCTGTTTGGAGTCGTGTACTCACGCCTCTCTCTTCTATCTTGTCCTTCACAAGTCTTAGAAGAGGTCTGACGACGTCTCTGTTCAAACCTCGGTTTTTCGTAAGATTGAACACTGACGTCATTAGGAAGGTCATATCCATTCCTATCATCAACAAATTGACGTTCGGTTGTATTAGCTTCAGGTTGCCTGTTGTCGTATTGTCTAGAGGTGTATCCTCGTGACGTACGACGGTCGGCTCCCGTCTGCGAACCCAAGTCAAAATGTTGTGTTGGCACTTCACTCTCTCTAGTGCCAAGATGTCCGCTGTTTCTCTGCTCTTCAATTGGGAGGTAATGTGCGGGTGCATAAAACCCTCCGAGTTGAGCAGTCGTCACGGTCGTAACCGTCGACGTAGTGGTTGTGCATGATGTCGCAGCCACCGAAACAGGGACATAAGGAATTGCAGTCGTGGTCATGTTTGCTCCCAGTACCTCACCAAACCGTTTAGGTATAGCACCTGTTGGTGCCAACCTCGGGCTTTGTGCAGTACTCAATGGCGAGTTTCTGGACAGACCACTTGGTGACAGAGCTCCATCTTCTTCAGGGATAGGTGCTCTGTCACTAGCAACCCTTTCGCGATCCGACATTTCGGACTCGCAGGAAACTTCCGTTCCTGATGGGACCACACTCCCTTTCCTGGAACGGGGTTTCCTAATTTCCCACAGTTCCTGACATACTAGAGGTTTATGTGCAGGCTCTGCCCTTACATTCTCATCGTATTCAGGGAACCATGGTATTTCCAGATTAATGTCTACACATCTTATCCGGTGACGCAAAAGGCGTTCGCGGCACTCCGCCTCTTCGCCATTTGCGTTTAAACTCAGATGCTCCAACTGGGCATACACTGCTTCAATCGGAAGCTTCTTCGTTTCCCGACGAATATCCCTAGCTATGCGTGATTCACGCATAAGCTGGGCCATTCGGGCTTCATAGCTGCTGGCCATTATTTTTTTGACCAGCAGCAGCCGACGTGTTACGTCGGGAGAAGTACTCTCAACCGGGATTTCAGATGAAATCCCTAGTGTTTCAAATACTTCGGAAGTATCCAATTTTCAATTGGAAATTATTTTATTGGACTCACCACAATAAAATAATTATTACTCCCAACGAGTAAAAAAAAATTTGGTGTCGGCTTAATTACAATAAATTGTAAAAATGCACCGACTAGTGTACCAACAAAATTAATTCACTTAATTAAAATCCAAAAGATTTTCTTTACAAGGAATTTATTTCGTCCTTAGAAGGACAAAATAATTAAATTTTGTTGGTTAAAGTTGTGACAAATCACACACTTAACACTTGCACCAAATTAAAATTAATTATTTAACTTGCTCACAAGTCTAAATAATTAATGTTTATAATAGTGTCTTGTGACTCACACGCACCAAGACTCTATACAATTGCTTCTGCAAGCAAAAATAATTAATTAGTAACAAAAAGAAATCCTTAAATTATTTCAATATCGTCGGTAATTTACCAGTAATGGTAAATTTAACGATTTCCCAAAATATCTCTCTCACCAGTTATAATCCAAAAGATTCCTCACTGGCGAAAAGAATTTATTTTGTTATGGAAAATGAAATAATTAAAGTTTCAATCTATTAATAAATACAGAACAACAAATTATAAAGGAAGAAAAGACAAAGAAAAAATTAAATTATTTATCTCACTAACGAGCCTAAATATTAATTTTAAAAATAAATATAAAAACAAATACAGTGTCGTGTGATTCACACACACCAAGACACTATTTATTATTTTGCTTTTCCAAGCCCAAAACACAAAAAAAAAATTTCCTTTATATTACACTACACAACAAACACAAATTTAATTAAATTATTTCAACGGTAGGTTTGCAACAAATAATTATTTCACTAATTGTCGTCCCAAACAACAATTTTTTTCAGCGAAATATATTTATTTTATCCTAAGAAGGGACTAAATAAATAATTTATGTTGCTACCAAGTTGAAATAATTTATATTTCCTTTTTTAAATAAATTGAACGAAAAGGAAATGAAAATTTAATTATCTAACTTGCCAACAAGTCTAAAACAATTAAATTTATACACCGAATTAATTTTACTCAAACCACACCAAAAAAAAATTATAACCAATTATTTTAACTAACAAACAAGTCTAAATAATTGCAAAAATGTGTGGAGATATAATTTAAACACACAAAAAGAGAAAAGAAAGTTTTTAACATATATTAAAATTTCACAGCAAATAACGAATACGAAATATTAGGTTAAATGCCGATCATTAAAATACATGCAAAAAAAATTCAATTATTTAACTCACTCTCGAGTCTAAATAATTAATTTTAAAATAAATATAAAAAAATACAGTGTCTTGTGATTCACACACACCAAGACACTATTTATTATTTTGCTTTTCCAAGCCCAAAACACAAAAAAAAATTTCCTTTATAATTTACACTACACAACAAACACAAATTTAATTAAATTATTTCAACGGTAGGTTTGCAACAAAATAATTATTTCACTAATTGTCGTCCCAAACGACAATTTTTCAGCGAAATATATTTATTTTATCCTAAGAAGGACTAAATAAATAATTTATGTTGCTACCAAGTTGAAATAATTTATATTTCCTTTTTTAAATAAATTGAACGAAAAGGAAATGAAAATTTAATTATCTAACTTGCCAACAAGTCTAAACAATTAAATTTATACACCGAATTAATTTTACTCAAACACACCAAAAAAAAATTATAACCAATTATTTAACTAACAAACAAGTCTAAATAATGGCAAAAATGTGTGGAGATATAATTTAAACACACAAAAGAGAAAAGAAAGGTTTAACATATATTAAAATTTCACAGCAAATAACGAATACGAAATATTAGGTTAAATGCCGATCATTAAAATACATGCAAAAAAATTCAATTATTTAACTCACTCTCGAGTCTAAATAATTATATTTTACAACTCTCGTATCTTTGCGGAACAATTACACAAAGATACTTAACATTAATTGTTTAACTTGCAACAAGTCTAAACAATTAACACGAGTTATAAAAAAAATTTTCTCACACTCAAAAATTTACAAAAAATATTACAAGTATCGTGAACAGTAATACTCAATAAATACAAAATATTAAATTAAGTAATTACTGTCAGATAATTGTAATACAAAAATAATTTTAATTATTTTACTCACACACGAGTTTAAATAATTAATATTACAACTATTGTAACTTTGCGGCTGATTCACACAAAGTTACTTAATGTTAATTATTTAACTTGCAAACAAGTCTAAATAATTAACAATAGTTGCAAAATATATTTTATTCACACACAAATAAAATGATACATATATTATAAATAATTAGTAATAAATAATAAACACAATTATTAAATTATAATTACTATATATAATATATGCGTGGGTCAGGGAGGGGAGAAAGCAGCCAAAATTTCGCTCTCGAACTCAAATAAAATCAACAATAATTGTTTTGCCGCGTCCCGTATAAAAGAAAAATAAATTATTTTAAAATTTTCTTTAAAAGGGAGGAGGGGTGGGGCAACTACCTCTCCCGAAAGAATCTATTTCAAACACTCTCACACCATAAATATAAAATAGATTCCGCGCTGGAACGAATTTATTTTATTAATGCAAATAAAAATAATTCGCCGCAGTGGTTTTCTATCGGCGAAACCAGCTGCGAAGACTTATACACGCGAAGGGGCTAGGCGATCGCGCTATCTCTCTCTCTCACACACACCGTATAGCCCGCCTAGCACCTAACTCCGATTCCCCGCGACTAGGGATTCTCTCTCTCACTCCCACTCGCGGGCGCAATCGGAGAGAGCCGATGATGATCGGCTCTCGCGAAGTCTTTCCTTTGCGCTATTCGGGGGGGATTCTCGCTGCCCGCGATCCGCGGCGCAGGCTACTCTCTCCCTACTTTGCCGCTCCCATACAAGCTAAGCAAAGATCTCCCGTCAAGCTCGCGATCGAGAGAGACCGATCTCGGTAAGTTCGAGCGCTTCCGGCTAAACACGGTCGCGCGCGAACTCTCTCTCGATATACCGGTGTATACCTCTCCTCGGATACCCGAGCAAGAGGGGGAATACTCCGGTATAGAGACGCGTCTCACACGCCGTCTCTCGCGCTCTCTCTCTCTCTCTCTCTCTTATGATTAAATTAACTCGCGATAGGTATATTATCAATGCCTTAAATAATGCTCCTGATTCGGCTGGTTACTGGAGAGTGCTGCGGAATTATGGTCTGACTAAACCTAAGTTTGAGTCCCCACTTCATTACTTTAATGCGGAAGACCTTATCAGATATTATTCCTCGATTGCGTGCTGTCATCCAGCTTGCTCTATTAGTCAATTGGACGAGATTTTGAATTGTTCTAGTGGAGGTGATACGTTACAGTTCTCCTTTCATAATGTGGACTTTGATGCAGTACTCATGGCAATGAAATCATCTTTGCCTAAATCGAGGAGTCGTAGCTGTGATGGTCTTTCTCTGTCATTTTTCGCAGACGTATTCCATGACATAGTGCCGTTCTTTGTGAATCTCTTTAACATATCTATTGAAACCGGAGTTTACCCTGCCCTTTGGAAGAAATCAGTAATTATACCTTTATTAAAGAAAATATGCCTGACACAATGGCAGATACTCGTCCAATTGCTCAATTACCACATTTTGCGAAAGTATTTGATCCATTATTACCAGACAACTAGTTCATTATCTTGAATCCACATTTTTACTGTCGCCTTCTCAATCTGGTTTTCGCAGTGGTTATAGTACTCAGGCAGATTTGTTAAAAACTACCGATGACATTCGTCTGGGGTTTGAGCAGGGTATGGTCACTTTCATGGTCCTCTTTGACATGAGTAGGGCATTCGACACAATTAACCATACGAAACTTATTTCGAAGTTGAAAGAACTTCATTTTTCACCATTAGCAATGAAGTGGATACATTCTTACTTATCCGAGCGTACTCAGGCTGTTCTGAATCTTGACAAACACGCCTTCTACTTTTTTATCAGTAACATCTGGTACCTCAAGGATCTACTCCGGGTCCTATAATATTTCTAATATATATTAATTCCATCGTTAGAGTAATCAAATTTTGTAAATTCAAGCTATTCGCCGATGACTTAAAAATTTACATACAATGCAAACCTGCGCGCATTAATGAGACTATTGTCGAAATTAATCAAGATATCCAATCGATAGCGGAATGGGTGGCCGCAAATGGCTTAAAACTGAACATCAGCAAAACCAAAGCTATCCTTTTTGCGTCAACGCAAATGTCAGTGCGTTTAAATGACTATGCCATGCAACCGATTTACTTCTTGGCAATCAAATTCAATTGTCTGCCTCGGTAAAGAGTTTGGGTGTTACTTTGGCAAGTGATCTTTCATGGAACGCACAGATAGCTAATATTTCATCCAATGTCCATGGTTGTTTTGTATCGTCTGCGATATAAGGGCCAATGTTACCAGAGGCGGGACGAATTGCGCTTGCTAACGCCTTGGTTATCCACATTTCGATTATGCCTGTCTCGTATTTAATGATCTTCCATCATACCTGGAGTTGAAACTTCAAAGACTCTGCAATACTGTCGTGCGCTATATATTCCATTTAAAACGAGATGCGGCTTTGCGTCCTTACTATGAGCGCTTAGGTTGGTTTTCTCTAAAAGATCGACGCAAGTACTTTCTTGCCTGTTTTATGTATAAATTGTTATCAACTGAAAGGCCCAGCTACTTATTTGATGATTTGACATTCATAAATGAGGAAAGTCGTAGATCCATACGTTTGGGAAACATTTTTACAATTCCGACTAGTAGAAGAGACTCGTATAAAGCTTCCTTCTCAGTCTCGGCTATGGAGCTATGGAATAAATTGCTAGTTCCATTAGAAACAGTTCTAGTGTGGACAGTTTCAGGATGAATATGCGCAGCTATCTTCAGAATGTTTCTAACTCGAGCATCTGATTTTGCATATTGAATCTTACATTGATTGATCAATTGTCCATGTCTCTCCTTCTAGTACAGATGTTATATTATATTGTATGTGCTTGAATTGAATCATACTTTCTTAATTTTAAAAAAAATTTTAAAAAAATTTTAAATTTGTTTGTACACTTACACAATTGTACCGTCTTTGCAAAAACTATATGCGATTTTATATTATTATATTATTTTTATTACTATATTCAGTGTATTTTATGTATTATCGATAATTTATTGTATTTATTTTTCTTGTTTTATTTTAAATTTTAATGTATTTTATTATAATGCGCTCTAATAATTTGTATATACAACATGCGACATTGTATTACATTAATATAATTATATTTATACTTCCATGTAATTTTGAGTGCCATTCGGTTTAGTTAAACCTTGGCACAAATAAATAATGTTATCAATCAATCAATCTCTCTCACTAACTCGAAATACACTCTCTCTCTCTCTCTCTCTCTCTCTCTTTACCCGCTCCGTTTCGCCGCGATACTGCTCGCGCGCGAAAATATGGCCGACAAATATACACTTTAATTTAAATTAATATCGGTGAGGACGAAACCGAACGTCTTGTCACGGTCGCCATTTGTGACGTGGTATTCGCGCACCCGATCTAATTTAATTAATTTTAATAATTAGAATTAATCGTTGGGCCGCGTTGCCCAATACCGCGCACACAATTAATTTATTTTCCGAACTGCGGGCTGTCGCCAGAAACGCGAGTTCGCTGGGACGTCCGGTATGGAGGTTTCGGGCGATCCTCCTTGCCTCGACACGATTGATAAAAATTAAAGGATGTCGGCGGGAGCGGGGAGAATAAAATAAACACTCTCAATTAATAAAATAAAAGAAATAAAACATTTATTGCATTGATTCAACAATTGGCCATCCAGGCCGTGTGCCGCGACAAAGGTTGTTTCGCGCGGGCGGAAGTCCGGGAGTCAACCGGATCGAGATCCTCGCCTGCGGTTGTAATAAAAAATAATTTTAATTATTTTACTCACACACGAGTTTAAATAATTAATATTACAACTATTGTAACTTTGCGGCTGATTCACACAAAGTTACTTAATGTTAATTATTTAACTTGCAAACAAGTCTAAATAATTAACAATAGTTGTAAAATATATTTTATTCACACACAAATAAAATGATACATATATTATAAATAATATAATAATAATAAACACAATTATTAAATTATAATTACTACTATATATAATATATGCGTGGGTCAGGGAGGGGAGGAGAAAGCAGCCAAAATTTCGCTCTCGAACTCAAATAAAATCAACAATAATTGTTTTGCCGCGTTCCCGTATAAAGAAAAATAAATTATTTTAAAATTTTCTTTAAAAGGGAGGAGGGGTGGGGCAACTACCTCTCCCGAAAGAATCTATTTCAAACACTCTCACACCATAAATATAAAATAGATTCCGCGCTGGAACGAATTTATTTTATTAATGCAAATAAAATAATTCGCCGCAGTGGTTTTCTATCGGCGAAACCAGCTGCGAAGACTTATACACGCGAAGGGGCTAGGCGATCGCGCATCTCTCTCTCTCACACACACCGTATAGCCCGCCTAGCCACCTAACTCCGATTCCCCGCGACTAGGGATTCTCTCTCTCACTCCCACTCGCGGGCGCAATCGGAGAGAGCCGATGATGATCGGCTCTCGCGAAGTCTTTCCTTTGCGCTATTCGGGGGGGATTCTCGCTGCCCGCGATCCGCGGCGCAGGCTACTCTCTCCCTACTTTGCCGCTCCCATACAAGCTAAGCAAAGATCTCCCGTCAAGCTCGCGATCGAGAGAGACCGATCTCGGTAAGTTCGAGCGCTTCCGGCTAAACACGGTCGCGCGCGAACTCTCTCTCGATATACCGGTGTATACCTCTCCTCGGATACCCGAGCAAGAGGGGGAATACTCCGGTATAGAGACGCGTCTCACACGCCGTCTCTCGCGCTCTCTCTCTCTCTCTCTCTCTCACTAACTCGAAATACACTCTCTCTCTCTCTCTCTCTCTCTCTCTTTACCCGCTCCGTTTCGCCGCGATACTGCTCGCGCGCGAAAATATGGCCGACAAATATACACTTTAATTTAAATTAAATATCGGTGAGGACGAAACCGAACGTCCTGTCACGGTCGCCATTTGTGACGTGGTATTCGCGCACCCGATCTAATTTAATTAATTTTAATAATTAGAATTAATCGTTGGGCCGCGTTGCCCAATACCGCGCACACAATTAATTTATTTTCCGAACTGCGGGCTGTCGCCAGAAACGCGAGTTCGCTGGGACGTCCGGTATGGAGGTTTCGGGCGATCCTCCTTGCCTCGACACGATTGATAAAAATTAAAGGGATGTCGGCGGGAGCGGGGAGAATAAAATAAACACTCTCAATTAATTAAAATAAAAGAAATAAAACATTTATTGCATTGATTCAACAATTGGCCATCCAGGCCGTGTGCCGCGACAAAGGTTGTTTCGCGCGGGCGGAAGTCCGGGAGTCAACCGGATCGAGATCCTCGCCTGCGGTTGACTCCTTCCTGAACCCCGCTATTCGGGTACCGGCGTACCCGAATACACTCCCGATGTACTCACACACATACACTCGGGGGAAGGGGGGGAACACGCGGTAATACAAGAGGACATTACCGGGGTGCGCCCCGTGGATGGCCCAGCCGATCCTTGTCCCTGTGTCCTCCTGGGCAACGGAGGACGACGTCGGCTGCGGTGGTGGAAGGCGGCCCTGTGCCGCGGCGAGTGCCTCGCGAACCGCGTCCGCACTCACACAACACTTCCCGTCCTTGCTCACACTCACCAAGTCACTCGCGGCTCACTCACGAGGATGTTCCGGGTAACCGATGGCTTTGTTGCGCCTCACGCGCCTTATTAGCCGTAAACACTATATTCGGCACCGGAAAGATTTTGTCCGCCTCGATCGGCGGATCGGGACATACTACTTAGGCAATCGCCTAATTTTCGAAAAAGGGATGAGAGTGGGGAACACACACACACTCGCGCTCTCATCCCTACGTACCATTGCGCGCGTAATTGTACACTTCGATCGACGTAAACAAATGTCGTCGGTTGGCCTTGACATACCAAAGGCTCCGACGACTTACATTTAACAGAATTTAAATGCTTCGTTTGCCGCGAAAAGATTGTGTGACGATTTCCGTCACAAAATACACAAGGTTATTTTATTATAAACATTAATAATCAATAATTGAAATAGGAATCATTATAAATAAATGCAGATAAAATAAAAAAAATGGTTGTCGTTTAAAACATGAATTATAGTTAATAAATTGTAATTCAAACCGTGAATATTTCAATTCAAATACAATGTAACGAATAATTATTATGAATAAATTGTAATATATAATAATAATTGTTTTTAAAGAAAACGGTTGGTTCAGCAATCGAAATAACATAAAATATCAGGTTGCCTTTACGAATAATACAAGCGTATAGATAGCCGAAAAGAATATACCTTAAGTACCCAAATATATAGATATATATATGTATATATATATATATATATATATGTGTGTATATTCGGTGAGGAACGAAGGTCCGCCTTGAACGTGGGTAGCGGTGTCAGATTGCCGTATAATGTCCTGCTAGACCTGCGGACGTCGACGTTAGATGTGTATGCTGTTGGAGCTCGACGATTTCCAGATGTCGAAGTCGTAGTTCCTCGACTATGGCTTGTAGATGTCAATGATACGTCTCGATTCCTCTTGTGATTTTTAATACGTATTACTTAAAAGTTGAAGTAGCAGAGCCACGCCCTCGGATAAAAATCAAAGAGTTGTCCAGCAGAGCTTCGCCTTGCGAAAGCTTTAGATGAAAATTTAGGAGTGCCTGTGTCTCTTCTGGGTCCTCTTTATATACCCTAAAATCCTATGCATCTGTCCTTGTCTTACGCTTCGCCTTGTCTTACACTTTGCCTTATATGGAGATGTGTAAGTAGTTCTCGATTTTTCTGTGCTTGCACCCGAATGGACCGTTAGATGTGCGTAGTTAAAAATTATCGAATCCCATGCATTTTCTGTATCGCTTCGTAGTTAATTCGGAGAATTTGCTGTCCCCCTTTTATTACTGCGACGTTATCCAAAGAACGGCTTAATTTATTACTTCCTTCTAATGCTCGAATTTTCTAGTCGATGTTTCCCATTGCCGGTTCTTCTCCGAGCATTGATTTTATAGTGCAGTACAAAAAAACTCTTGCGTAACCCTTCGTTTCGATCTCACTATCGGCTTATATGCGTATTGGCTTTGAATAATATCTTCAACTCTACTTATGAGTCTCTGTTTCGTTTGAAACACTCGTAAAATAATCTGTTTCTTAGTTCTATTTTATATTACTGCATTTACTTAGAATCATTCTTTATCAACCTTATTTTGTTCGTCTTCTACGCCGTATTTTTATTCTAAACTACGCAGTACTTTTTACGAAAAATAATAATATAATTTTCGTCGGGACGCGACAGTAACAAAATTACAAATATATATGTGAACATTGGTCTGAGAACCGGATTAAGACGACCACATCCGATGCAGCGGAATATCAGAGTCTTACGGCAGATATGCATCATGTATGAGTAATATCAATGAATAATGGACAGAATTAAGACTAGCCATGCAGATAGCAGGGAGAAGAACTATAATTCGTATATTCTTGCACAAATTAGCATGAAAACCAAATCACGAAGACCACATGTATGTAGCGGAATCTCTGACTTTTTCAACGAAAATAATTTAATATGTTAGTAATATCAATGAATACTGAGATTAGCTAAAAATATAATGCATTTAGCACAGAGAGTAACGTTATTTCGATTATATAAATGAAAATGGGCCTGAGAACCGGATTACGACGACCACATGCGATGTAGCGGAATATCAGACTCTTACGGCAGATATGAATCATGTAAGAGTAATATCAATGAATAATGGACATAATTAAGAATAGCCATGCAGATGGCAGGGAGAAGAACTATAATTCGTATATTCTTGGACAAATTAGACTGAAAACCAAATCACGACGACCGTATGTATGTGGCGGAATTTCTGAATTTTTCAATGAAAATTGCTTAATATGTTAGTAATATCAATGATTACTAAGAATATCTATATATATAATGCAATTAGCACGACAGTAACGATATTTCGAATATATATGAGTACAGTGGTCTGAGAACCGGATTACGACGACCACATGCGATTTAGCGGAATATCAGAGTCTTACGGCAGATATGCATCATGTATGAGTAATATCAATGAATAATGGACATAATTAAGAATAGCCATGCAGATGGCAGGGAGAAGAACTATAATTCGTATATTCTTGGACAAATTAGACTGAAAACCAAATCACGACGACCGTATGTATGTGGCGGAATTTCTGAATTTTTCAATGAAAATTGCTTAATATGTTAGTAATATCAATGAATACTGAGATTAGCTAAAAATATAATGCATTTAGCACAGAGAGTAACGTTATTTCGATTATATAAATGAAAATGGGCCTGAGAACCGGATTAAGACGACCACATCCGATGCAGCGGAATATCAGAGTCTTACGGCAGATATGCATCATGTATGAGTAATATCAATGAATAATGGACAGAATTAAGACTAGCCATGCAGATAGCAGGGAGAAGAACTATAATTCGTATATTCTTGCACAAATTAGCATGAAAACCAAATCACGAAGACCACATGTATGTAGCGGAATCTCTGACTTTTTCAACGAAAATAATTTAATATGTTAGTAATATCAATGAATACTGAGATTAGCTAAAAATATAATGCATTTAGCACAGAGAGTAACGTTATTTCGATTATATAAATGAAAATGGGCCTGAGAACCGGATTACGACGACCACATGCGATGTAGCGGAATATCAGACTCTTACGGCAGATATGAATCATGTAAGAGTAATATCAATGAATAATGGACATAATTAAGAATAGCCATGCAGATGGCAGGGAGAAGAACTATAATTCGTATATTCTTGGACAATTAGACTGAAAACCAAATCACGACGACCGTATGTATGTGGCGGAATTTCTGAATTTTTCAATGAAAATTGCTTAATATGTTAGTAATATCAATGATTACTAAGAATATCTATATATATAATGCAATTAGCACGACAGTAACGATATTTCGAATATATATGAGTACAGTGGTCTGAGAACCGGATTACGACGACCACATGCGATTTAGCGGAATATCAGAGTCTTACGGCAGATGTGCATCATGTATGAGTAATATCAATGAATAATGGACAGACTTAAGACTAGCCATGCAGATAGCAGGGAGAAGAACTATAATTCGTATATTCTTGCACAAATTAGCATGAAAACCAAATCACGAAGACCACATGTATGTAGCGGAATCTCTGACTTTTTCAACGAAAATAATTTAATATGTTAGTAATATCAATGAATACTGAGATTAGCTAAAAATATAATGCATTTAGCACAGAGAGTAACGTTATTTCGATTATATAAATGAAAATGGGCCTGAGAACCGGATTACGACGACCACATGCGATGTAGCGGAATATCAGACTCTTACGGCAGATATGAATCATGTAAGAGTAATATCAATGAATAATGGACATAATTAAGAATAGCCATGCAGATGGCAGGGAGAAGAACTATAATTCGTATATTCTTGGACAATTAGACTGAAAACTACGGCAGATGTGCTCAGGTAGAGTATGATAATTACTTAAACTATGGAATTCTGTTAAAAAAGAACCAAATGATAATCTGTTAAGTTCAACAGATCTTGAAAATTATCGAAGCATATTAGAGGCAACAATGCTGCATCGAAAAGACATAACAAAAATGGGTCTATAAGAACATCGAGAAGTAGAAAATACCAAATATTATGCACCTATGTTCGCAGCAATCGCAAAATCAAACCTACCAGCGGAGGAAGTCTCATACCAAAGTATAAAATAGCAAAAAAAAATTCATCTATAGATCTAATCTACTGGGATGATCCAAATGAGCTTGTCAAACGACTTCGATTATTGATTGCTGAACGGTCAGCAGGAAATAACAATCACCCAAATGAAATTCAATCAATTATTGAAGAACTACGTGAAGCAGGACATATATACTGATGCATACAAGTTTCTAATCAGTTCCGTCATGGGTCTCGATGTGTTTGGAAGAAAACTTGTGGGCTCGAAAGAGAGTCGCGGCCCACCAGGTATTGGTTTCAATTTTACAATAGACGGTAATTTCGATTTAGAAAATAAACGGGTGTGTAATATTGGGCAAGCCAGTCAATCAAACGATGCCGTCTCTTTGCATGCACTACAAGTTATTCTACAGACTGAAATAGATTTTTTAACATCTAAAATCGGTGAACTTGTTGATGCTGTAAGTCAGTATAAGGAGGAACTTCAAAAATATAAATCCGAAGTGGAGCCAAAATTAAAATTTCTTTACGATTTAACACAACGCAATTTTTCTAGTATTGATTTCATTGTTAAAGAATTAAATGGAACATTACAAGAAGATAAAGCAGATCGTGAAAAAGAATTAAATGAAAACATTCTCAGTATATAGTAAACTATAATGGATCGACAAAAAATAGCTGAAGAACTTCACAAACCAGCACGACGTAGATATAAGAGAAGAAAATACGATATACGAGCAATAGATGAAACTTGGCAAGCTGATATTGTAGAAATGATTCCTTACTCTAAGGAGAACAAAGGGTTTTGTTACTTACTTACAGTTACAGATATATTTTCAAAACATGCATGGGTCGTCCCGGTAAAATCCAAAAATGGAAGTGATGTTAGTTTAGCAATGAAAACAATATTAAAGCAAGGACGTGTACCGTCTAAGCTTCAAACCGACGAAGGAAAAGAGTTTTACAATTCAAACTTTAAAAATCTAATGAAAAAATATAAGATTCATCTATACTCTTCACATAGTAACCTTCATGCAAGTATATGTGAGCGATTTAATAGAACACTGAAAAATGCAATGTGGATGGAGTTCAGTAAAAGAGGGAACTATAAATGGATTGATATTCTGCAGGATTTGGTCAAAGCTTACAATGGAAGGGAACATCGGACAATTGGGTTGCACCCAAAAATGTTACACGGGCAAATGAAAGGTACATTCTCGGCTATAAAATGCTTCTTGATCTCTCTATTAATAAACCGAAATTTAAAGTAGGAGATAAAGTACGAATAAGTAAAATAAAGCATGTTTTCGAAAAAGGCTATACACCAAACTGGTCTACTGAAATTTTCACAATAACGCGAGTTGTTAAATGACTATCGAAGGATAATAACTTATATTCATTTTATAATTAATCAAACAAAAAAAACAACGCGCCTTGGCATATATAATATCGACGACTGAGTAGAATAACAACTCTCAGCAGAGGCTTCGAGATCGTCGTATCCCGGTGGCGGCTTCGAGAACGTCGTATCTTAGAATTGGCTTTAAAAGCCACTTTTACTTTTGTGATTCTTGCTAAATAGATGCGATAAATAATCTGGAAAAAAGTAGAGTCAACTGTTAACACATTATAGAATCGACTCTATTTTTTTCAAAATTTTTTTTCGCATCTATCTAGCAAGAATCACAAAAGTAAAAGTCGCTTTTAAAGCCAATTCTAAGATACGACGTTCTTGAAGTTTCTTCTGGGATACGACGTTCGCAAAGCCATCGCCGGGATACGACGTTCGCAAAGCCATCGCCGGGATATGACGTTCTCGAAGCCACCGGGATACGACGATCTTGAAGCCTCCGCTGAGATACGTTGTTATTCCATGCAGCCATCGACATGCTAACCCCTACTAGCACACAACGTTGTAGCAACGTTGTGGCAACGTTTTTTTGACAACGTTACAACGTTGTTATAAAAGTTGTTGAAACGTTGGAGCAACATTGCTACAACGTGGGGTATGTCCGCTAAGATTTATGTAAGTTGCCGCGACAGGTGGAAATAACGTTGTGAAAACATTTGAGCAACGTTGAAAATGCCTTTAAAAAATGTATTTCATATAAAAATTTAAAAAATGTCCTGGGCAAGCGAAAAAATACATTTTTAAATGCATAAAATTTTAACCCTAAAAAAAAAATAAAAAAAAATTTTCAACCTGCGGGAATTGAACCTCGGATCTTTAGATCCGGAGGCTTACTCTCTACCAACTGAGCTATTTTGTTGTTCCTGTCATTAAATTAAATTTTGGTTATAAACTACTATCAAAATATGCTCCGAAATTAATAACCTAAAGTTAATTTAATGACAGGAACAACAAATAGCTCAGTTGGTTGCGAGTAAGCCTCCGGATCTAAAGATCTGAGATTTAATTCCCGCGGGTTGAAAATTTTTTTTTTTCATTTTAATTAGTTAAAATTTTGTGTATTTAAAATGTATTTTTTCGCTTGCCCAGGACATTTTTTAAATTTTTATATGAAATACATTTTCAAAGGCATTTTCAACGATTATGAACTATGAGTAGATTCGCGAATCGATCAAACCAAAGATTAGAGGTAGTAAGTACTTAAAATAAAGATAAGATGTAAACCTTTGCACGATTTTCTTAATATGTATCAGGCTATGGGGGGGCTTTTAGAAAAACACAGTTAAATTTATTTTAAGGGGGAGTAATGTAACGTGTATAGTTTTCTGCCTTTCGAGGCGAGGAGTGGGAGAGTGCGCGAATTGTCTAATTGGCAATTTTGGCGCAAGACGGTACTAGGTACGGTCGGTGGTCTCGTGATCCGTGGACTCGGGATGCTCGCTCTCTTGCTCGTCGGCTCTCCAACTGAACGGATGCGAGCCTGATTTCGACGATCCAATTCCGACGCCCACCACGTGGCAACTGGATTACTGCCAACTACTATGTTCGGATCCAATAAATCCAATCAACGACAACAGTCAAAGGTTCCTGTCAATGGGACAATTA
>JANSJX010000023.1:0-97500 GCA_026168455.1 Theocolax elegans
TCTTTATCTGGGCATAAATCGATCTCGTTAACGATACTAGTCGTTTTGCTAGCTACCCAAAACACTAACACAAACATTTTTTTTGTTAGGCGAATTGTTTTTTGCGGTTACCTTCTTAAACGCTTAAAACATTGTTTTTTTTAAGCGATGCAAAGTTCATATTATGTGATTACACTGAACATTGCTTCCATTGTTTAAAAACTAAAATAAACGTACTTCATTCTGTTCCATTGCTGGCAATCATAGGTTATGAAAATGAGTTAGTTGTAAGTCAAATACGTGTTTAGAATGCCGAAGCGACCAGAACGTTTCGAAAATTATTCGCAAGATTTGCAAGGGAGAGCAAAACGTATATTTAAAAAGAATGTAACTACGCTACTTTGTGAGGAGTCGGCGGAAAGCGAAACCACTGCCAGTAGTGTAAGTCGAAATACAACATTTCGTTAAATAAAATTAATTTTTCTGGAATGTAAAGTTTCATTAATTTTCTTGATTCAATACAGATTGGAAGCACGTGTAATGTATCAGATGTAATTGCTACGTGCTTAAATTTCGAAACTATTGATCTATTTCAAAAGCAGCGAACCGAATCGAACGTTGATAAAAACACAAATGGTAAATATTAGAGTAAGAACAATAAAAGCCTTAAAATTAATTATACGTATACTATTATAAAGTTTTTTTATTCTTAAAAATGTGCATATAGTAATTTAATTTTTTTACTGTTTATGATGTCACCATAATGCTAATTAATAATAGAAATATGTGACAATTTTATAATTAGATAAATTATACTTAATTTTTTTATTGTAAAAAATGATTTACATGCTATATTTTAGTGTAAATTTGTTATTTCTTATATCTTTAGAGAACATCCACACATTCGACGAATTTGATCGGTTGAGCGACGATGAATTAAGTGATTCGGACTACTGCAGCTATAGTGGTTGTAATGAAAATTTAGAAGATAGTTCTCTTTTGGAAGAAAAGCTATATTCTGGAGCATCAATGAAACTTCGCGAATTTATTTTATGCGTAGCAGCTTTGAAATGTCGTCTTGGTTTACCTAATACGAATGTTAAGTACATGCTTAGGTTAATGTGGACCATTTTACCAAAACCTAATAAGTGTCCCACAAGCTATTTTGTATTTAAACAATATTTAGAAAAAATTAATCAAATAGAAATTAGGAAACAATAATTATTGTACAAAATGCATTTCTTTAATTGAAAATTCTGAAGATGATGTTAATTGTGATGAAAATATCGAAATTGAAGACGTTCTAGATGATTCTTATTCATGTATTTGCAACCAAAATGAAAATCGAGACTATTTTATAGAAATTCCTTTGATTCCACAATTAAAATGTCTCTTTAAAAGACCTAATTTTTACAAAAAGTTAAATTATAAAAATACAGTATTGACTAATGACGAAAATAATTTAAGGGACATTTATGATGGTACAATATACCAAGAATTGTACAAAGATAATGGTATTTTATCTAACAAAAATAACATTTCTTTTTTATGGTATACTGATTGAGTGCGAATATTTAATTCTTCAAAATTTAATATTTGGGGATTTTTTCTTATAATATTAGAACTTCCATATGAAGAACGGTATAAGCTAGAAAACATTTTATTAGTAGCTCTTTGGTTTGGTGACAAAAAGCCTATTCCTAATATATTTTTAGAGCCACTTAAAAAATCTCTCAGAGACTTGTACAAGGGAATCGAGATTTATGTAAAAGATTTAGACAGAACCGTAACTATACGAGGTTTAATTGTTGCAGGGACTTGCGATTTACCCGCGAAATCGCTTTTTTTATCAATGAACCAATACAACGGTAGATTTGGTTGTCAAGTTTGTAAATTAGAAGGTTCAACGGTAGAAAAAACTCGAGTGTATGCTTACAAACAAAATTTGCGATTACGAACCGAAGAAGATACTTTGAAATGTGCTGTTCAAGCTTTCGAAATTCAAAAACCTGTTTGTGGTGTAAAGGGTCCCGCTATTATGTCTAAATTTTGTATGCAATTAATCACGTCTACCGCGATAGATGTTATGCATTGTGTTTTTGAAGGTTGCGTTAAAAGATTAGGAGAATTTTGGTTCGACTCGAAATTCGCAAATGAAAACTTTTCTATATCAGGCTTCGTTGAAGTAAATGATCAAAAAATTGCATGTATAAAGCCTCCAACGTATGTTGCAAGATGTCCTAGGGCAATTAAGACTGATTTTAGCTACTGGAAAGCATCTGACTACAAAAATTGGTTATTTTATTATTCTTTGCCAGTGTTAAAAGATGTGCTCAATACTGATTATTTCGAACACTATAAATATCTCGTATTGGGAACATATATTTTATGCCAAGAAAATATTTCGAGAGCAGAAATTGACTTTGCTGAACAATTATTATAAGAGTTTGTATCAAGATATGAACATCTTTATGGTCTTAAATTTATGACATGCAATGTACATAGCCTTCTGCACTTGCCAACTATTGTACGGCGATTAGGCCCACTATGGACTACTTCATGCTTTCCGTTGGAGGATTTAAATGGAAAAATTAAAAGATTTGTACATAGTAGTAAAAAACCAGAATTACAAATTATAGATAATTTAAAAATGTATATTAATGTGCATACTTTAAGGTACGAGTGGCTTGAAGAGAGCAGTAGCACCTTTACTTTTTTTGAAACACTTGCATCGCCAAAGAAAAGATTAAAATTAAGTAAAATAGATAATTCTATCTATATTGTAGGTAAAATATCAAAGCTACAAACTTCCGATGCACAAACTTTCATGGCCGAAAATAATTTAAATGGAAAAAATGTATATAGATTTAATAATTTATACAAAGATAAAATGCTTTATACTTCTAAATTAAGTCGGAAAAATTAACGGTTTTTTAAACGATTCATATATACAAATATATAATATATAAATAAACTTTTATTATTTTCTTCTTTCCAAGAAGTTGAAAATCTAATATTTATAGATTTAAATCAATGCACGAGATTTTACAGTTTTTCAAATCGTTATTTTCTATATTTACACTTTCCAAATCGTAAGATGAGTACTTTTAACCTTTATAAAAGAGTTAAATTCTATTTTTTTCCTTCTATTACATCTTACGCTTTTGAAACATTTAATTTTTACAATTTGCACTTTTCAGATGTGTAATTCTACCATTTTACTCTTTTGGTAAATGTAAAATCTTGAATTTACAGTTTTGTATTTAGTCGCCGAATCTTCGTACTTTTCACTGCTGTAAATTTCATATTTTACACATTTCAAATCTGTAAATATCACAATTTCCATTGCTTAAAGTGTAAATTATGTATTTTACCTACTGTAAAGTGTAATTTTATGACTTTAACCTTTTCATAAACTGTAAAATCACGAATTTAAACATTTTAACGTCGATTTTTACAGATTAGGGTTTAGAGTGTAAATATTGTATAAATAAGACAAATCAATTGGAAATCATACAAACAATAAATTGAAAAACCCATCCGAATGTATTGAACTTTTATGTTTACCGTTTAGGGAGAGCTGGAGGAAAAATTTAAATTTTCGAGGTTGCGGGTATTTCATTAAATAGTCAAGAAATGGCCGAAAAAGCGTTTCATCACCAACGTATTATTATCAATTTTTCCTACTTATTTAAGAGATTCAAATTTCCACCACGATTATGATTGTAAAAAATTTGGATTTACTTAATTACATTTTTTAAATAACGATTTAGAAAATTATTCCGTTAATAATTGTAAATATAATTTTAATTTATAAAAATAATAAATGTCTGATTTTATTATAGTACATTTCGATACTAGTGCGATAAAAATCATTTTTATAATGTGTATCGAAGACTATTTTATGACAATTCGTGCTATAAGTGTCACTGTTAGACATACGAGCTTTAGCGAGCGTACGTCACACTTATCGCACGGAATGTCATAAAATTTATTATTGTTACTTTTAACAATTATTGTTAGAAGAATACAGTCTTAAATAATAATTAATTTAAAGGTAATTTTAGGTTATTCATCAATAATTCAAATCTCCTGGGTAGTTAATTAATAATAATTAATGAAATAATAAGATTAATTTATATAATTATTTATATATTTATTAGGGAAAATATATTAATATTGTGTTATATTTGATATGCCTGAAAAGAAGCATTATTTTGTTAGAATAAATTATATAATAAATTATTATCAAATTAATAAAATATAATATTATAAATTTTAATTTAATAATTTTTATGAATATAATAATTAAATATATAATCTAAACACGATATAGAATAAATATTGAAAAATCTCCAGGTAAAACTCCAGATTTATAATAATATATATAAATTTATTTACATTATTCTACTTTCTTTGAGAAAAATTTACTATATTTATTATTATTTAATTCAAATTTTATTGATGGTATATTTTTATATTTATTAATATTTTAAGAGAAAAAAAATTATTTAATGTTATCTTAATTAGTTATTCTAATATTTATATTATATTAATATATTTATTGTTATTTATTTATTACTTTTTTATTTATCATTTAGTAAACACTTATTATCAATTACTTTCTTTTATTTTCATAAATTAATTATGTAATTAAATTTCTTTATTATTTTATTTATAAAATTTTAAGTTATTTAATAAACTTTAAACTTTCAGTTTAAAAAATAATATTTATGACACTTCGTGCGATAAGTACCACTTTTACGCAAGCTCGGTAGAGCTCTTATGGCTAACAGTGGCACTTATAGCACGAATTGTTATAAAATAATGTTCGATATACGTTATAAAAATGATTTTGGCACGACTGTGATTGTCAAACTCACTCTCGTGTCAAAATCATTTTTATCGCACTAGTATCGAAATGTATTATTATTGTAAATTTTAATTGAATTATAATATATATATACACAATAAAATAAATAAACTAACTATCCGTTATATTTATTGTCCGTTTAAATAGCGCCATCATATACACATAAATACACTGTAAAAAAATTAAAAGTAAATTCACTAAGCTCTGGTAAAATACCCCTATGATGAATATTGTAAAATGACTAGCTAGTCGTATATTCACAAAAGTACTGCATATTTACTGCACTGAGAATAGGTCGGAAAATTACCTACACTGGAGTTCGTAATTTTAAGACATCAATTTGTAATTTTTTAAGGAAATTTACTTGAACAGTAGTAAATTTCATACGATGATTGCGTTGGGTTTTTGTGACGCCATTTGCAATAGTGCTTATTCATCGGAGTGTACGTTAGTGGGAAGCAAATTGTTGAAACAACAAACAAGGTAAATATATATTATTATTAATAGCTTGTAATTTTTACAACCTTAATGTAGAAAGTATCAAGTGCTTATAACTAATATTAGTTTATTGTATTTATTTACAATTATTTCTTGATTTAATGCAAAAAACGGTTATATGTGAGAAGTGTTTGCAAGTTGGCTCTCGTGTGACATTGTAGGTTATATTTTTGCACTTGAAGAAAATTGATATTAGATTCGACAAAATTATTCTCGATTTCTAACTAGAATATTCTGAAATTCCAGTCTCTTGGCTCAAAGTTGGGTTGCGTTGAACTGAAAATGTTATCAAAATCAAAGAGAGTCCTCTGACTATACCAAGAAAATAAACCCCAATGCGAATGTGTCACACAATTATGTTTTTTATCGAACCATATGATCATTTCAGTTTATGCCTATTAACACTTTCTGTGTCACTTTTCTCATCGATAGATTTATTTTATTTATTTTGTTTCGAATAATCATTCTATATGCATTCAAACTTTCAAAATGATCAGAAATTTATCAATCGCAGCCAGTCTAAGTGAGCCAATGCTTTATCGATTACCTATAAAGTGTTAAATACTATTTGTACTGATTACGAATGTTATAATTGTGATCATTTGGAGAGTTTTATGTATCGAATGATTATTCCAAGCAATAGAAATACATCTTTTGATGAGAAAATTTATGTCGAAAATGTTCGTAGGCATAAACTAAACTGATCATATGGTTCAAACAAACATAACTGTTTTGACCATTCTAATTAGGGTTTGGTTTCTTGGAGTAGTCAGCGGACTCTAAAATTTTGATAATATTTTCAGTACAACCGAATTCGACTTTCATCCCAAGCTGAAAATCCAGCTGGATTTTTTGAACAGGGATACATTCTTGTTAAGATTATATACTGTATATTATATATTATTATCCAAACTGTGTACATGTCCCATGTGTAGAAAATTTTTTTGTATAAATTTATTGTTTGGTATTTAATATATAATTTAATGTGCTTGTCACATTGGCATTATTTTATGAACTAAATATTTACTACTAATTGTTAAAACATTATAGTGTATGGTTTGACATTGCTTTTATTTTTTTTATTTATTTTTAGTTTGATTTTCGGTTATAATTAATGAGTAATTTTCAGTATTATTAAAGCTATAATAATCGAATATTAATGGTTTAATCAGAGAGTTTAATAAATATTGTTATTAATTACTCAATGTTAATGTTAACTAAATATTTCTAACCACTCATTTTTAAACGATATATTTTATTTTTAGTATATGCAGCAATTACAATATGTCATTTGATGAGAGTCAAGATTTATTTGAAACCATGTATTCATATTATTTGACATGTTTTGCAGTCATTTCCGAGGAACAAGTAGACCACAAGCTTTGCAATTGTTCGTGTGGTAAGCAAATTTACTAATGAAAGGTTAACAATTAATATAAATTCAAATTAAAATAAAATAAAAAATTTAAAACTATTGCAGATACATGCATAAAACGAGAAGAAGCAATTGAAAAATTAGACAAAATTTTGATGCAACAGAGTGTAATTCTTGATAGTTTAAATAAAATCTCTAGCTTCTTTGAATGTGTCCACAATGCAGTAATTGAAATTGAAAGAGGTTTTTACTTTATTATTCATTTACTGACATCCCATTTAGGAATAAGTTCTTAATTTTCTTGTAACTATTAATTGGTTTATTGGGTATTTATTTTGAATTCTGCCGTATATAAAAATACAATGACAATACAAAGTTTAATTGCTTGCAAAAAATGCTATTAAAAAATGAAATTTAATAGAAACTTTAAAAAATTTAATTTTAAGTATCGTTCTTTTTTATTTTGCAGGCCATAAATTACTAAAAAATTGATAATAATTACGATTTGTTACTTTCATCGTCCATAAATACTATAACCATGTTTAAATGCCAATCTTGTACTTCCACTTTTAATAACATTTTCAAATACAATACGCATCATAAGAACTGTAACTTAATAGCAAATACGACAATAATTTGTTTATATCCTAAATGCAATATACAAAGTAAAAATTATCTTAGTTTTAGACAGCATATTTTAAGATTACATAACAAATTTCCTCAAGGGCATGGCAATTGTAAGTTTAAAAATTGTTCTTATTCGTGCAAAAATATTACTAGTATGAGAAAGCATTATTTAGATCATTACCGAGATATTAATAATACTTTTAAAAAATGTGTGTTTTGTTCGGATGACAAATATTTTAATAGTAGTAATGCTTACAAGGTGCATATATCGCGTTATCATAATGGCGATAAATTGAATTTAAGTGAAACTTCTAAAAGCTTATTGTTTTCAAATTTAAAAAGTGACAGCCAAAATGAATCGTTTCTGAAAGTACCTAGTGTGGAAAATATTTTATCGAATGAAGCAATCAATAATATTCAAACATGCGCGGAACATGGAAATGAATTTGCTGAACGTGGAATTCATTCAAAAGAAACGTGTAATTCAAATTCAAAAATAATTTAAGCAATAATCACTTATTACTAAAAGACAAAAGCTTTAATTATATTGAACCAAAGCAAATTACAATTTGCAATGATCGTGGAGAGGATACTTCTTTTATGTAACTTATATGTATGAAACTTTGAAAAATATGTTACTAAATGTTAATGTAAAAAAATATTGCAATAACCGTATTGTTACCGTAAATACAAATAATTTTTTGGATGTAAAAGATGGAAGTATTATAAAAAATAGTGCTTTCTTTAATAAAAGTAACACATTACAAATAGCACTTTTTCAAGATGCATTTGAAGTTTACAATCCACTAGGGTCTTCAAAATGTAAATTTAAAATGATTGGTGTCTGTATGACGCTTTTGAATTTACCTCCGTTTCTCAGATCTAAAACTGATGACATAAAATTAGTTCTATTATGTCGCGAAACGTATGTGTTACGTCATAAGACGTATACTTTTAATTTTGTAATTTTTAATCGACAACAAGTCGTAACTAACAACGGCAGCTTAAAGAATGCGAACGTAGAGTTTCGTAAATGACCTGGATATTAGCAATGAATCGAAGAGTCAAAATGCAAACTCAGCGATTTGCTAAATGAGATCATGGTAATATTCGACTAAAATTTGTAAATTAATTTACAATAAATTGAAGATGTTGACCTACAATTAGGCAGTTCGAAACACGCGTCGGCTCGTCTCTCAAGTGTTTAAGACTGAGAGTACTAATTATAAAGAAATCAAGAATATTGTAAAAGTGCAAAATTAATAAATTATATAATATATTTAAATCAATTATAAACAAAGTGTTAATTATTCATTTACTTAAAATACAAGGAAGCAAAGATCTTCAAGAGAAGAAATACTGAGTAAGTACTCAATTTATATAAAAATAATTAATTAATACTAGTGTGGAAAGAGCTCTCCTTCTTTCCTGCCACTAGATAATACGTTTATGTCCTGTAAAACATACTCTTAGTTTACCTAAACATTCCCTAGGTTCGAGTCCTGGCTAAGCGACAGGCGTCATTGTTTAGATTAAACTGTTAGTATTCAGGACATAACATATGTGCATCAATTTCAATGGCAAGAAATATTAAAATGTTTAATTAATGATTTAAAAAAGCTTGAAACGGAAGGTATTGATATAACTTTTAATAATAAAGTATCTAATTTCAAGGGAAGTTTAGTCGTCATGTTAGGTGATAATTTGGGAAGTCATCAAATCGGCGGCTTTACCGAAAGTTTCGGTACCACGCAATATTTTTGCCGGTATTGCTTGATAACTTCTACCGAATTTCATTTTAATTTTCTTCACAGGAAACCTTTAAGAAGTATTAAAAACTATAAAGACAGTGTAAAAGAGGCTTCATTAACAAAAAAACCAAGCAAAGGTGTAAAAAGTTTTCCATCCACAATCAGATTTTCCACCTTATGAGTACTTATATAGGCTCCGTTCATTCGTTCTTACGATACCAAAATTTTAAGTTTATCATTATTTTGATTCAATAATATTGTCTTGTGTATCTGGGGCAGGGACCGTCTGCGCCCCACTGATGAGTTCTGGCAGACGGTCCTGAGACGAAACACATAGACTTAAAATTTCTTTCTTTCTTATTAAAATATTTTCAATTTTATAACTTAGTATTTTATTTGCTTCTTCTTTTGGTTTATGTCTGGCGGCTTGTGGCCTTCATAATGTTGTCCTCGGGATTGATACGCGGCGAATTGTCGTGCATTTTCGAGCGAGCAACTTGGAGTTCTTAGTTTCGTTAGACGTTAGCTCAGCAAGACCGACAAAATTCTATATTAATTTAAAAACTTTTGCCTGGGCGAGAAAAATTATATTTTTAATAAGGTGTAAAAAGCAATTCGATTTTAAATCAGTTAGCCAATTATCACGTTTGCAATCCAGGTTTGCCTGACTCGTTTGAAGAAGATCAAACTTACGAATCAATGGAGCAACTAAAAATACAATTATTAAATATAGATACTCATGATATCGATGATACTCAAATTCTAAATGAAACAAGGAACCTGCTTAGAAAATGTTTCCCGCTACAACGACGCTTCCTAAATAATTTACAAGACCAACCTTCTATAGTTGATGTTACTCAAAAATGGCCCTGTTTAATCAAACAGCAATTTTTATTTGAACATTTTGCTATTTTAACAGGAAAAGAAATATATACATTGTCGAAAAATTTTGTTGAAGACTGCAAAAAAATGTTAACTTATGGAGTTGTAAAAAAAATGATTCCTGAAGAAATTTTTGAAAATCCTGAACAAGTAGCAGTAGAAGAGTGCCTTTAAATTATTTTTAAACATTTTAATGAAAAAATGGAGGACTTAATCTTTCAATACGTAAGTATTTTTTAATACTTAGATCAACATTTTAAATAATTAAAAAATATTAAAATAATCATTAATTTATTATTTTTTTTTATTAGAATGACGAAAATTTAAAAACAGATCTCCCGACGTATCCTCTATTAGTCGAAGGTTAGTCAACAAATGATTAATAATTTATTCTGTGATTTTTTTTAATACGAATGTTCAATTAGAGGAGCGTATATTTTCTCACAATACTACAAAATTAACAGTATCCTCAAATTGTAACTTATAAAAATTATAATAGGTATCGTAATGTGTAATGTATAATGTATAATTCTAATTTTTAATGTTTCAGTATACGCAGAATTTGAACGTAATGCCGAAAACGAAGAAAATGTATTGTTAAACGTTCAAAACAACGATTATTATGTCAAAATGTATAGACTGTATGTTGATTCGCAAGAAATGGAAATAGCAGTCGACATTTTGGATGCGATGCAATTACTAATGGCCGCCTATTATGTTTTCAATTCAAAGATTGGAAGTTTTTTTGACTTTTTTACAAATGCGATTTTTAAATATATATACCGACGTTTCAAGAGCTAAAAGTAAATCGCAAATGAATAAAGTAAATACGTTCATTAAGAAGTTACGAAGCATTAAGGAAACAGATTTAATTTAGAATTTGAAGCTTTTTAAGACATATATTTTATTTTTGTTATTGTTGTTCTATTGCTATTCGATAATTTTGATGTTTTCAATTTTTTTAACCAAATTTAGCAAACAAAGATGAAAAATGTTTAATATTTTGTTTAAATATACATAAATGTTTAAATACTTGCACAATTGTGGATAAATTCGAAGAAAAATGCTATTTTACATTTTTTCCACTTTTTTATGTTTTTGTAAAAAATATTTTGCATATATAGATATATAAAAAATAGATATATATATATATATATATATATATATATATATCAATAGCGAAAAAAAAATCGCGCATGCCGAAAGTATTATTTATTTTATTATTACTAAGAAATTTAATGTAATACTAATAGGGTATATAAGATTTGTATTTTATTTTGTTGCAATAAACAGTATTGCAAAGTCTTACATTCTTTTATAACCTCATTTCCAGCATGAATCCTTAGAGTTTTTTTACTGATTTAATAGTGTATATTAAATATTAGATTAGTAAATTTCCCATTCCGTAGTATTATTGTTTCCATTTACTAATTAATTTTCAACTTGTAAATTTACCCGTTTTTATTTGAAATTTAATATTATTCAATCAATTTTACATTAGATTAGTAAAATTACTATGAAAGTGTAAACAAAATACGTGCTTCAATCTGCCTGTAACAATACTTGTCTGTTAGTAAAATCACATATTTTCATATTAATTTTACTTTAATTTGATGTTATTACTACCTTCAACGTAGGTCGGAAATTACCTATTTTCAAGGTAGTGATTTTACAATAGTTTTTTTTTACAGTTTACAATGTATATCGCAGTTTATGTAACCCGCGTCCCGTATCCAAATTTGAATTTCAAATTTCTTTTATTTTTTTTACATAGGGTATATAAGATTTGTATTTTATTTTGTTGCAATAAACAGTATTGCAAAGTCTTACATTCTTTTATAACCTCATTTCCAGCATGAATCCTTAGAGTTTTTTTACTGATTTAATAGTGTATATTAAATATTAGATTAGTAAATTTCCCATTCCGTAGTATTATTGTTTCCATTTACTAATTAATTTTCAACTTGTAAATTTACCCGTTTTTATTTGAAATTTAATATTATTCAATCAATTTTACATTAGATTAGTAAAATTACTATGAAAGTGTAAACAAAATACGTGCTTCAATCTGCCTGTAACAATACTTGTCTGTTAGTAAAATCACATATTTTCATATTAATTTTACTTTAATTTGATGTTATTACTACCTTCAACGTAGGTCGGAAAATTACCTATTTTCAAGGTAGTGATTTTACAATAGTTTTTTTTTACAGTTTACAATGTATATCGCATTTTATGTAACCCGCGTCCCGTATCCAAATTTGAATTTCAAATTTCTTTTATTTTTTTACAAAAATATTTATAACAATTTTCTTTATTTATTTATTTTTTAATAAAAAAAATCGAATAAAAAAAGAATTATAATAAAAAAATTTATTTATTAAAAAAAACCAATGTTTTTATAACAAAATTTGATATAAAAAAATATAAAACAGTAAAAAATATTTATATACCACACAAAAATAAAATTTTGAAAAAAATCTAAATTCACTCTTCAAAACGCACGCGCACCTGAACTGGCGTCACATTATAGTGACACGCCGAGCCACTGAGTCGCGGTGTTCGAAGAACAAGTATTGGGAAGAATTTCTGATCAAGAATTGGGTGTAAAGGTATGTTAGTAAAAATTTTAAATAGATACTAGCTATATAACGCTCGCTTCGCTCGCGATTTACACATATTAAAGGTATGATGTAACATTTTTATACGATTTATAAATAATGATATATTTATAACATATACATTTTCAAAAAATAAAAATATAATTTTAAGTATAAAACATCGTAAGATTACACTTTACAATATTATTTATGGTTGATAAAAGCAGGTATAATAGTCAGTATATTTTTTATTTTTTAGAAAAATAAAAACGCTACGTTTTCGCATTATTTGTGATGATTTTTCAGTTCGATTATAAGATAAGATATAAGGCGAGATATATATAAGATGGGATTGATTATATTAATTTTATATCACAAATGTCTAACAAAATGTAATTTTTATTTAATGAATAAATTAATAGTTTTTACACTTATTTGAATTATTTTGTTTATAATATGACATCATATAGAGCCGCGGTGGCTCATGGGTAGAGCTCCCGACTCTCACACCGAGGGTCGTGGGTTCGATCCCAGACGTGTACCTCTGAAAATTTTTTCATGTGCATTTTTCGAACACCGCGACTCAGTGGCTCGGCGTGTCACTATAATGTGATGCCAGTTCAGGTGCGCGTGCGTTTCGTGCACTTGTCAGTGCATGAGAGGCACGGGCATCTGAACTATAGGGAACGTTAGGGACGCGAAGATGTAAAGAGGATCGCGGTGGTTCCATCGGGAGGACAGGAAACTGTAATTATTAGACTAAGATGATATCTTCCGATGGACACAAGCATCACTGTTTCAACTACATGTGCTTTGATTACAGACACACCGTTCACCTCCGTCGCTGATTAGCCCTGGCAGCATAAATAGAGCGACGTTAAATAACATAAAAAAAAAAATTCACTCTGCATGTACATATTTCAATTTATGACTTTGTTCACTGAGTTTTTCACTTGACAAATTTATCAATTTAAACATAAAGTACATATAGGTACCATACACTACTCTAAATATACTACCAAAGAAGGCACCCGATAACATATATATCTTTGGGACCTAAATTTAATTTATATAATGCTCCAGCAACTATTCCACCAGCTGCATCATAAAAAAACAAAGCTTCATACAAATGAATTTCTTCAAAAATTAACAAATTTAAACAATATACATGAATGTTGCTCTATAACGAATAAATAAATTAATTATATTGTTTCATATAGACAAATTTAAATTGTACAATATTTTATCACATTTACTTACCTTTACTGTCCAAAATATACGTCCCATTAATAATGTTTTACCAAATATTCTTTAGAAGGAACATTAATGTAAAACAAATAAACTATATTGTTTTATATAAACATATGTAAATTATATATGTATATATGTATTTTTTTTAAATCACGTTATCTCTTCTTTCAAAAATGTGTTTCCTATTACTTCTTTTTTGCCAAATATTTTTTTTCTTAAATTTTTGAGATATTTGCGGAACAACACTTTTCTCTTCAATACATTGATATTCAGAATATTAGAATAATATCTAAAATTTAACATCTATAAATATATTTTAAATTTATTATTAGAACATATATGTATATGCAAAATAATAATTCTGTATACTATAATTACAATTCTAATTTTTATTATTATTATTATTTTATATAAGAACAAAAACCACCAACGGTGCGAGCGCGAAGCGCGAGCTATATTCGGTCGTGCCTTATAACAGCCTGAGAACAGAAACTTGCGTGCGGCAGCGCGCAGGTGGGCTCGGCCCCCCTAGTTTAATTTTCTTAAAATAATCTTATAGTAAACTTAAAGTTTACTTTTGATAAGTAAATTAATATATTTCTTTAAAAATATTAAAAGTTTACTTTAGTAAATTATTTCTTTTTCCTTCGATTTGTTTTTCCTGAAAAATGTGCTAACTAGGTAAAGTTATAATTTATAAGTAGTTCTGAACTAAAATCTAATGTGAGATTAAATAAGGATTTTTGTACTCTTCGATGCAGACCACAGCTTTTTAAAAAATATATTGACATTTTAATTCTCAGTCTCCAGTATGAACTCCTTAGTAAAGAACTGGAAATCTTACCCTAGACGCCGGTCGCAAGATGAACTGCCGCTATATGTATTAATAAATACGTCAATCTTCCCAGCGAGTATAATAGTTACCTTGTAATTTGTCATCTTTTATGAAAAACATCATTTTTATTTTAAAAAATTTATTAAAAAATTATTAAATTCATGGTAATCGTGGGATTTTCTATTTTTTTTTTAAATTTTTCATATAATTCTTATATTATACATCTCCAAATACCGTTAATAGCCCATTACCATGAAGTTTTTATAATGTTTAACCCCATATTTAATATTAACAGCAAATTATGTTAAAGAGCGTACTGAACTCCACGTAAACCATGAGCTTCCTTTAATTTTTCCCGTACTATGTCAGAAAAAATAAAAACCGCTTTTTTTATTTTAAAAATGAGCATACGTAGTTGAATGAGGTGACGTACATATTCAAATTATTTTGTTGAATTCTTTAGTTATATTAATATCGTCCACGTAGTTGAAATTGTAGATTAGGTATTATATCGATCATTGATGAACACACTGTATTGTTTACATTACATTGCAACGTTTCGATGGAAATTCTCCATCCTCTTCAGGCATTACCTTTATTACACATATTCTACATTAGATTATAATAACAAGATTGAATATACATACATTATAATTATTACATTGGTAACTTACTACACGTCAATATTCATTAAAAATTATAAAAATTCTTTCGTAGTATCTCTGAATCGTTGCACTATGAATTAAAGACAAAGTATAATAAATACATATTCTCGAAGATAAGTATTACACAGAAGTTAAGGTTATATAGCCAACATTTACCTCTGCTTTATGTGATTTATACATTATTATAAAAATAGAAAGCAATAAAGTAAAATAAATAAATAAAAAAATAATAAATAAATAAATAATAAATAAATAAATAAATAAATAAATAAATAAATAAATAAATAAATAAATAAATAATAAATAAATAAATAAATAAATAATAAATAAATAAATAAATAAATAAATAATGGAAAAAAACACAACGTAGTTAACACCAAGAAAAAGCAAAAGTAGTCAGGTAAAAACAAATGAAATCATGACAGACTGTTATTATATGAGCCATTTAAGTCTTATTGACATGCCCAATTATGTACAATTATTAGATAAGCGCGCGAAATATTATAATACGTTTTCTGGTAAATTTTTAAATTAAGAGTCCAAACACAACAGCTCAAAAAAGGGCTATGATTTTTACTTTAGTTGACAAAGCTATACTTTTAGCACATAGCAAATTCCATGAATCCAATATAGAAATAGTTAAAGAATTTTTAAAAATAAATAATTATTCTAGAGATTTTATTCATAATAATATACGAAAGAGGTTGGAAAAAATAAGACATACTGAAGAAAAAAGTGCTAACAATCGTATTAATAATAATAAAAATTACATAACAATACTTTGTATTCCTTATATACCTGATTTTTATGAAAAAACCAAAAGTTCTTTGAAATATAACAATATTAGAGTGATACCAAAAATTCCTAATAACTTTAACAGTATCATTGTGAGAGGAAAAGATAAAAATTCCAGAGACTCCGAAACTAACGTAGTGTATAGAATAAAGTGTAAAGATTGTAATTCGGCATATATTGGAGAAACTAAACGACAGTTAAAATGTAAAATAAAGGAACATATATCTAATACAAAACAATCAATATGTAATTAATGATCATATTAGTAATTATAATCATTCTTTTAATTTTGAAAATGTAAAAATTGTTGATAAGTAATGCAATTGGAGGAAAAGAATTATATCTGAAATGCTTCAGATTAAATTAGAAAATAATCCTATAAATATAAAGGAAGATGTTAGAAATCTTAGTCATCATTATAATGATATTGTTAATAAAATGTGTGACAAGGTATGTAATACCTGTCAAAATAGTAAGCGAGCGAGTCCCAATACAAACTAGCCTACCTACCCTCACATCTCTAAGCCTACCTAACCTAATCGAAGCTCCCCAAATCCCCAATACTTCTCTTGGTTCCTTCCCCCCTAACACATGGAAGCAGCATGTCAGGAGAGGCGACACGACTTCCAGGAGGCTTCGCACCAGGACCATGAAGCAGCCTACGATGGCCCAAGGTGCCAGATGGAGCAGCACGAGCAGCAACAAGACATCCAGGAAGCTGTGAAACAGTTAAATAATTAATAATAATCCTAATTAGAAGGAATCAAGGACGCATGTAGTTGCACATAGTAACTGACAGCTACATGGTAGGAGAGGATTGGAAGTGAGGTTATGGTAATCATAACATTACCATAACTCTCAATTAATAACTAGTATTATATACGCAGCACTCCCTCGGGATATAGATATTTACCTAGGAAGCAGCCAGAATCCCCGCAGCAACGCAGCACCGACGAAGAGCAGCAGTCACTGACCCGACGCGCACCAGCTGAGCAGCCACCGTGAGAGCGAGTGAGAGAAAAGACTCGAAGATCGGCCGTCCCGTCTGCACCTGCAACAGAGTGAACTCATTAGCCGATAAATTGGCATCACGAAGGAACGATCATAAAGGCTTACCTGGGTTATAGCATCACCGGGAACACCGTCCTCTCCGTGGGAAGCAGCAGCCCCGGCAACGTCGTCCACCTTGATAAACATGGCCGCGAGCACTCACTACACGAGGCGCGCGAGACGACGGCGGCCGACGGGTGACCCGACGCGAGAAGCTGCGCCGCACGTCGTGCCCGAGCAGCGAAGCAGCGAACGAGCCCGAGCTCGGGAGAGCTCATCGGAACGCCATCGAGGCAACATCGGATAACCGAATACCGATCGATATATCGAGTGTGTGTGTGTGCGAAAGCAATCGACCGAGAGCAGCGAAATCCGAGGAGACGATCTCCACGTTAATAAGGTGAGTGCACGCCTGCATTGGATATCGGCATTTCCTCCAACGTGTAAGTGTGCTTCCCCTTTTTCTCCCCTCCCCTCCCTCGCGCAGCAGATAGCAGCAGCTCGCACGCAGCCGAGCTTGGTTGTAATAATTCGCCGCGATCGTACGCGGCTGGTGCCCGAACCATAATTATATTACAAATAAATTAATATTATTTTATATACTTAATTCATTTAATTCGCCTTTGACGCCACGCCCTAATCCCCAGCGTGACCGTTACAAATGAAAGTAAATTATAGATAGCTAATATTTATTTCTCCTTTATTTCTAGACTAATTTCTAGTCAGGTTACAATAGCCGTGGATTAATTGTATTATGCGTGATTTGAGTTTTGGTAAGAATAAGTAAAAATAATGTATAATTTAATATTAAAATTATTATCATGTATACATTTCCCTATCATGAATTTACACTTATGATATACAATTACAAGTTTTGAATTTTCGCGCGCTTATCTAATAATTGTACATAATTGCGCATGTCAATAAGACTTAAATGGCTCATATAATAACCGTCTGTCATGTTTTCATTTGTTTTTACCGGACTACTTTTGCTTTTTCTTGGTGTTAACTACGTTGTGTTTTGTTCCATTATTTATTTATTTATTTATTAATTATTTATTTATTATTTATTTATTTATTTTATTTTATTGTTTTCTATTTTTATAATAATGTGTAAATCACATAAAGGAGAGGTAAATGTTGGCTATATAACCTTAACTTCTGTGTAATACTTATCTTCGAGAATATGTATTTATTATACTTTGTCTTTAATTCATAGTGCAACGATTCAGAGATTCTACGAAAGAATTTTTATAATTTTTAATGAATATTGACGTGTAGTAAGTTACCAATGTAATAATTATAATATATGTATATTCAATCTTGTTATTATAATCTAATGTAGAATATGTGTAATAAAGGTAGTGCCTGAAGAGGATGGAGAATTTCCATCGAAACGTTGCAATGTAATGTAAACAATACAGTGTGTTCATCAATGATCGATATAATACCTAATCTACTATTTTGTTGGATATTACCAAAAATTATTATTATTTTTATAAATAATATACATTTTTTCTTATTAACCAATTATATATTTTGATTAAATTAAAGCGTATTTGTTAATACTTTTATATATAATATTAACATATTTAAATACGTTTTCGTTCTTATAGCTTTTTTTAGAGAGGCAATAAACTATACAAGCAATTAAAAATACCGAACATGTTTAAACTTTAAATTTAATTTTTCAAAATGGTATTCATATATATTAATCAGGTTGTTATGTATGATCATATTTGTAGTAAATATTATTGTTTAAATTTAATGTTCTCGTAAACTAGTAAATGTACGCTTGCTTATTTTTCTTTGTAGTTTGTATTAATTATAGTTTGTGTAACGAATATATATATTAATTTTTTGTGTAAAATGAATAAAACGATAAATATAGCTGTGCAGCTTCGTTGCTTGACGAACGGAACTCGCCGGGCTGACAATGCATAGACTAGCGAGGAATCCGAGCCTCTTTCGGCGATTGCTGAGTTCGCGTCTAGATCCTACCGTGGGACCAGAGTTTCGAAGGTGTTCGTCGCGATTTTTGTACATGCGACGTTACCAGTCTGCGGGCGCATTCGGTAGAGTAAAGACGTTTAATTATAATCAATTAAATCAAGTTCAAATTTACACGCTCTCTTCTTATTTCTTATTTGCATCAATCAGTCTCCTTGTACCTATAGCCACTATCCTACCACTCGTCATTTTAAATCTTTGCTTTTATAAGAAAAAGAGGAAAAAACGTAAGGATCCGCAGGGGTTCCCGCGCCTATTCGAAAATTCTTTAACAGCTCGTCTACGCTGATCTGGTGGCTCCCTGCCCATCACCAAGGAGGTCGATCGAGGACACACGAGTCCTTCCAAAAAAATCATTATAGCGAGGGAAAGCTCCAAACGGAGAATCCTTTCTATAACAACGTAATTATAAAATTTAATGATAATCTAAAACTATTCGAAAACATGGAATTTCTTTCAAATTCATTTTGTAATTGATAACAATTCAGGTTTCTGAGATAAAATTTCATACACTTCAAACTTTTGGAAAATAATTGAAAATTTCATCCATTAAAACTAAACACTTCTATCCAAATAGATTTATGGTAATATAGGTATAACTTTAAAAACACCTATTATAAGATGGTAAGAAAATAAGAAAGATCCCGCGCAGAAATCAGTTAAATTGTAATTATTTTGCCAATATATTCTACATTGACTGCGTCAATATATTAGCAATATGCTTCCTATAAAAGCATCAATATATTGCATATATTTAGACAAAGAGCATCATGCATTATATTACCAATAGCTTAAGCAATATATGAGAAATATCTCAAGAAAAATATATGGAAAATACATTGGAAGAACATGGCTTTAATATAAACAGAGTATTAAGAATTTGGGATTAATATATAAATTTAATTAAATTATATTATTTAAATTAAGTTTGGTTATTTGCAAGTAAGACAAAACTATAATTGTTTGTAGATAAACATACTTTATTTACAATGTTTACATCAGGAATACAATAACTACTTATTATTAATTTTTAACGTAATTTTATAAATGTACATACATACTACTCTGTTTCTATATTATTCACAGGATCGATTAAATAGAATTTATCTGAATCTTCAACAGGTACATGGTAACAAACGTGTATCAAATATTTTATGTCAATTAATTGAACTTCAGCATAATTATTATTCGTACATTCATAAATAAAATTTAATATCTCATCTTCTATATTGACCCGAATAGGATTACAATAATTGAATTTTTTAATTAAAGCAAAATGATTTCCAGTGTGTTTGGACAGTATTTTACATTCGCAATTTGTCACTCTCAGAAAGTTTTGTATAGAACCCACGCATTTGTACTTATTGTCCAAAAATTTAACATAAAAGGACTCTGTTTTCTTATGCTTTTGATTCAATTCTGATGTATATAGAATACTATAGTTTAATAGTTTTTTGAATGAAAAAATATTTTTACCCGTTATGTTGTAATCTGACAAAATTTGATGAACATTGTTTTTTAACTGTGATATAGCACCAACAATAAATGTTGACTTTCCTATGCTTGATAATTTCATTCTTTTTGATAACGCAAAACGGTTTTCACAAAAATCAGATACAGTATTGTTTAAATTCTTCCACTTATTTTTAAATGTGTAAACGTTTATATACATACTTATATTAGATATAATTTGTAAATGAGGAGAGTTGCTGCTGTGAACTAAGGATTTTAATTTACCGTTCAAATTTTCTAATGGAAAACAAGACGTACACCATAGAGGGCCTGTGCGACGTACAATATCAGGCAAATGACGCAGGCTGTGTATGTTGCATGTCATATATTTTAAGCCATATAAATCCTGAAATTGTGATGTAAATCGTCTTATCAATTTTTCAGCTAATTGCAACTGAGGTTCTGAAATACTTCTTTTACACAATATGTATATAGCTAATAATAAATATTTGAAATTTTCCAAATAATCATTGGGCAAAATATTAGTCAAAATAATAAGTGCATAATAAAAGAACCAATTTTTTAATTCATTGGCTTTCCAATAATTGAAATGTGTTTCAATAGATCTAGGAAGTCTAGAGACAAATTCAGGCGGTTTAATAAAGCTTAACCTGTAATCTACAACTCGAATGTACTTAAATATTGAAAAACGTTCATGTACATATTTATGATCAAACCACAACTCGCCTAATCTTTTCACGTTATCCAAAAAATTACAATGCATGATATCGATTGCTGTAGAAGAAATAAATTTATAGCTAATCAATGACAGAATTGTTGGTCCTTTAACGCCACACACCACGGTATTATTTTCATTGGCTTGTTGCGCGTGTACTAATGTTTCATCATCTGCTCGTAGATTCAAGTTATATGTGTAGGGATAAACATGCGTTTTTTCAATAGTAATACCTTTTTCTTTACATACTTGACAACCGAAATTTCCGTTGTATTGGTTCATGGACAAAAATAAAGCTTTCGCAGGTAAATCGCATGTTCCGCATAAAATTAAACCTCGAACAGTAATGATGGTATCTAAATCCTTTACAAAAAATTCAATGCCAGCATACAAATCTTTTAAAGATGACGACAGTGGATCCAGAAATATATTAGGATGCGGTTTTTTTTCGCCAAACCATAATCCAACCAATAAACAATTCTCAATTTTAAAACGCTCCTCATAAGAAAGTTCTAAAATAATTAAATAAAAAGCCCAAATGCAATATTTTGATTTTTTGAAAATTTGTACGCCATCCGTATACCACATGAAAGATATGTTGTATGGCGAAGCTAAAATTTTGCCTTCTTGTGATAATTCGGTATAAAGACAGCCATCATAAATATCTTGAATATTTTCATCAGCTGTTCGATGAAATCTATGATTTAATTTCTTATAAAAATTAGGGCGCGCAAAAAAGGAATCTAATTGAGATATCAAAGAAATTTCAAGAAAATAATTATCATTTTTTTCTACGTCACAATCGCACGAAGTAAAATTTCCTAATTTTTCTTCTTTTTCCATAGATTCATCATTATCAACATTAGGATTATTATTATTTATTAATGTAATGCAATTTGGACAGTAAAAATGTTTTTTAACCGGAATTTGAAGATTAGAGAGATATTTTTGAAATTTATAAAAGCTGGATGGGCATTTATGAGGAGCGATACAAACAATTGATAGTATATTTAATATATCTTCTAAAAGTTTCTTAGTTGTATTATGTCGCAATTTTATTGCCGATATGCACAAAATTAAATCTAGGAGTGTAACGGGCGCGCCAGGATAAAGTTCAGCTTCTAAATCATCTTCGCCAAGTGCTTCATTCTCATCATCATCGTCATCATCATCATCATCATCATCATCAGAAAAGCTTCTGTATGAATCACTCCAGGTGTCTTCATAATCGTCCTCTCCGTCAAATTCATTGAGTTTACCTTCAATTTTATTAATTTATTAAATTATCTTCTTAAATATTGTCGATGCTTATTAATGACGAATTAGTAAGTACAATACGATAATACTGTTTATTTTTCATAATTATAACTTTTTGTTTGCGCGTTTAGTAATAAAATTAAGCTTAAAATGAATGGAAAATATTGTTTTATATAAGCAGTTATTAATAATTTACTTTGATCGAATTTGTCTTTGAATTGTGTGTTTTCATTTTTAACGCAACTATTTTCACAATTTGCCTCAGTCTCGAATACCAAAACTTGTTCGTTATTATTAAATCGTTTGTTCTGTAATGTTAATATTGCATTAAAATATTTATTTTATTCTTAATCATTTTTAAGTTGTATCTATTTTCTTTAAAAAAAAATAACTACTATTTATATATAGCACTTACCTTAACCAATGTTTGTTCACCCTCTATAGTATTTTCACCTACTATTAATGGCGAATGATCAAAAATCCGTTTTGCACGACGTTGAACTTGTTTTGAAAAGTTTTGAAAAAATAAGGGTCGCCTTTTCATTTTCAAGGTTATAGTGATAGTTCAGGTATGAAAGATTATTTGAATAACTTGAAGTTTGTATATTTTTATTAATTAGCCTACCTTCAGTCGCTAAACATTTGTTTGTTTGCATGATATTGTCAAGGGAATAGGGAAAGTGACTGCATCAATTATTATAAATATTTAATTATGCTTGTCTTAGTTTATTGGACTGACAGTAAAACTATTAGTATTATTAATGCAGAGGATTTAACGCAAAATAAGGATGAAGGCGAGAAAACTTTTGCTCGTTACAAGGATGGTGATTTGTACCGGGTAAAAATTATAAAAAAAGTGGTAAGTTGTATTCAATTTAAGCTAAAGTATAATTATTTGTACTGAATAAATTTTAATTAAAATAATAAATTAAATTTGCAGATGATTCAGATTATTTGAGTATGTTGAGAGTTACTGCCGATGGTGAACTTCTTATAAAAAATAAAAATTCGTGTAGTAAGCTCGCTGCAGTAAAAAAAAATCAGTTAAAAAAATAAAAAAAGAATCTGAACATAAAAAAAATATTTCATTTGCTTCTACAAACGAAAATATATTGAAACGTAAAACCATATTTACGGATGAAATTGCGAGCACATCAAATGCTACGTGTCAACGACGTACATTAAATCAATTAGAAAACTGTAGCAGCTCTTCTGATGGTGATTTTCAACCATCAAAAAATAGATACAAGAGATTGCAGCAAATAGAAAGTAGCGACAGCGAAATGGAACAGGAATCTGGGGAGCTAACCTCTACAATAACTACTGAGTTAATGAAAGGTACTGGCAAATGTTGTCAATCACACATTGCACGCAATGATGATTTATGCATATCAAAGAATAAGGAACCACGATGCGAAATTAGTGAATCTATTGCTGGATTTGATGATGCAAGCTTAACAAACTATCAGGTAAAATAATCTAAAAATAATTTTAATATATTTATGAATCGCTCATCAAAAAATTGTATACAGTCAAGACTCTTATTTGATTTTATGTTATTTAACGATAAATCACTAGAATTAAAACCGAGTATAATAATGTTTCATAAACGCTTTTGACTTTCGTTTTTTATAAATGTCGTTTTTTATAAATTGTAGGAGGATAAGGGCAAATGAAAACAACTTCTTAGCTTGAGCGGTTGGCGTTTATTAAATTAAAAGTACCGAGTTGTTGCGCGCGTGATGTCAAGCTCCCGTCTGCCCTTCTCCCCTGCACGCTCGCAGTTCGTTGCGCCTCGAGAGGGGGCGCTATAGCTCCCGCCGACTCCGATCAGGCCTGGAGTACACGCTCGGAGTGAGACTCCAAACCGCGGCTCCCCCTCCTCGACGGAATGCTAACCAGAGCTCAGCGTGTCGAGCTCACGATTCCGCGAAACATCGAGCGAAAAATATTACGGAGAAACAAAGTAAGGGTTTAAATTTATTTGTCGCCCACAACTCGGCCATACCTGCAATAAGGCCGTCTCGGCCGTCGATGTAATAAAATGTAACATTTTCTATCGTCGATCATACATAAGATTATCAAAAATACAAAATTACAGAGAGATAAAATGTGATCTCGAATAACATCGGTACAAACGCGAAAATACAATAATAAATAAGTAAAAATACAAAAATCCAGATACTATTTTAAAACAACTTATGGGTATACAATAAAACGCAAAATACATAAACTGCGGCTACAATTGTTATACGGAGATTTCTTTTGTATAAAGGCGCATATGGTCGGACGAGATTACGCCATTGTATGGGATTTGAGTGAATTGAAACCCTTCTACATCGCCTACCAAGTAGCGATCGTGACCCAATAGCTTTTTCACTTCATACGGCCCTTTATATTTGGGTATTAATTTTTTATTTACCCCTGCAGTTGTGTCAGTATTCACGATCTCGACATAGTCGCCTAAATTATACTGGTACGCCTCTTTATGTTTTCTATCATATAACTGTTTATTGGCCAGCTGACTTTTTTTTATACAATCGGCTGCCTTCTTGCGCAATTCGTCAAAATTCCGATCCGATTCACCCAATTCCCGTAACATTAGCCGCATGCAATCATTGACTTCGCCGACTTGGTCTATACCGAATAATAACCTACTGGGTGTATTGCCCGTCGAACGATTAACCGTGTTATTTATTGAAAACTCTACCCGATCCAATACTCTATCCCATTTTTTTGGGCTCTCCGTCAATTTGGCTAAAGCCGGTGTAATTACGCGATTCACGCGTTCGACCTGTCCGTTAGCTCTCGGGGTCCCGACGGCTACTAAAACGTGTTGGATCGTCTCGCTTTCAACAAACTCTTTGAATTCACGCGAGGTGAACGCAGTACCCCTATCGCTAATCAGCTGAGTCGGTTTGCTGTACGCTCGGAAATACTCTTTGATTTTCCTTATCGCTTCGCTCGAACTCGTCGACTTACATGCATATAATTTGACGAATTTCGAAAATCCGTCGACTATAACTAACACGTATTTGTTTCCTTGAGTCGATCTTTCCAGTGGACCCATATGATCTACGTGGATTGTCTTAAATGGGACATTACCCTTCGGTATATTATGTAAGTAACCCTCGCTCTTACCACTAGTCGGCGAATACTCTATGCATTTCAAGCAATTCGAAATGTATTCCTTCACTCGATCTCGCATCCGTGGAAACCAATACACTTTACTCAAATTGCCTACTACTTTTTCTACGCCGAGATGTCCTAATGCGTCATGATTAGCTCGGATAACGTTCTGTACCATCGCGCGGGGAACATAAAACAATAATTTTTTCAACCTATCTTTACGATACACAAGCCCGTTGAGTAACTCGTAATGCGGTAGATCGCGTTGTTCGAGTTCGCTGCGCAACTTTTGTATATCTTCGTCTCGATTCTGACTTATCGCTAGAGTTTGTTCGAACGTATTACCTTCTACTACGAGTACAGCGTGACACCTACTTAGCGCATCCACATGGTTCATTTGCTTACCGGATCGGTGCTGTATATCGTAATCGTAATTTAATAAAAACATAACCCATCGAGAAATGCGCGGATTTATCTCGTGCTTGCTTAGGGCTAAGCGAAAACTGTTGCAGTCGGTTACAATTCTAAACTTTATCCCGGATAAATATATATTAAATCGTTTAATGGCTTTCACTACGGCGAGGCACTCGAGCTCGAAGCTGTGGTACTTAGTCTCAGCCGGGCTCGTTCGTTGACTGAAAAAGGCGATTGGTCTAAACGTACCGTCGGTCTGCTTCTGCAACAAGATCGCGCCAAACCCGCTTACACTCGCATCACAGTGTAGCTCCGTCTCGGCTTTCGGATTATAAATCGCTAAAAGGGGTCGGTCGGCTAAAAATCCCTTTAATTTATTTAAAGCGTTATATTGTGCTTCACCAAAATCGAATACCGCGTTTTTCTTAACCAAATCGTATAAGGGTTTCGCGATTATTGAAAAATTACAAATAAATCGCCGAAAATAACTCGCCAACGATACAAATCGCAAAATTTCCTTCGCGTTTCGTGGCACCGGGTAGTCTATCACAGCTTTGATGTTCGCGTCACTCGGACGAATCCCTTGTGCACTTACGCGGTAACCCAAATAGTCGATTTCCTGCATAGCGAAGTGACACTTGTCCATTCTAAAAATGAGATGCGCTCGCCCAGCAATCTCAAATACGTCACGTAGTATCTCAATATGTTCGCTTACCCCTTCGGTAGCAATAAAAATATCGTCGAAAAATACTAAAATTTTCCCTTCGCGTATCAAATTTTCGAAAACTTTGTGAATGTAGCGCGCGAATTCTTTCGACGCCGTCTTACCTCCGAATGGGCAAAACAAGTATTCATACTGCCCAATAGGAGTTACAAATGCGGTATATTTAGTTGAATTTTCCGCGAGTTTCACATGGTGGTACGCGTCTTTTAAATCTAACGAACTAAAATATCGCTTGCCTCTCAGCTGATCGATATTATCGTCAATGAGAGGGGTCGGGAAATTATCGGCTACAGTAATTTTATTGATTTCGCGATAGTCTATACACAGCCGCAGCTCGCCCGATTTCTTCCGCGTTAAGACTATGGGGCTCGCGTACGGTGAATTACTCGACCGTATTATTCCTCTAGCAAGCAAGTCATCAAGGATCTCGCGAAGTTTCTCCTTATCTGCATACGATAATCGCCGAGGCCGAAAAGCAATTGGTTGGTCGTGTTTAAGTTTAATTGTCATTTCATGTACCGGCGCGCGTTTTTCCTTCTTTAAGTTGTCTATGTAGAGAGTATCAAATATACTCGCAATCTGACTCGCGATTTCGGGGCTGAGGTTTGAGTTTACATTAAGTTTTTCGTAATTTCTAGCCGGTATATCTACACCTTCAATCGATAATATTTGGTTAACCGCCGTTCCGTGATCAACCGTTTTTACTACATTTACTCGTTCGTCAATAATTACATCGTCTTCTAATGTTATTTTAATTTTGGGATTTTTTGAGAAATCGTGCCCGAGTAGCGCCATATAGGCGATAGTGTTGTCCGGTACTATATGAAATTTCACTTTAATCAAAATATTCTCAACTACCACGTTGCTCTCAAAAATTCCTAATATCTCTAAACGCGATTGATTAACACCATAGAATTCATAACTGTCCCGCGGGACAGGCTGGTATAATTCTGGCGGTATGCAGCGTCTTTTAATCAAGCTTATAGGCGATCCTGGGTCTAAAATCGCGTTTACGGAACAATTACACTTATTACCTAAGCCGTCGTCGATATCATATTTAACGTTAACCATATATGGCTCGCTCGGAGGAGTCGTTGAATTCCCTGCGGCCGCGGGCTGCTCTTCGGTTGCGGCGCTTGAGTGAACGACGTTCGCCGTTGCCGCCGGTAGGCCGCCTTGTTCAGGCGCCAACGTCGCCTTTCTGGATGTTGACCGCGGCGCGGCCCGCCTCGGACAGTCTCTCGCCTTGTGATCCGTAGCATCGCACTCAAAACAAGCCCCTTCCTGACGTCTCGGTTTTGGGCACTTACTCGATAAATGCCCCGATTGAAAACAATTATAACACTTGACTGATCGTACCGTCATTGTATCTTTTTTCTTATCACTAACCTGTCCTCTCGAGTCATTTTTTGCACGCTCGCGCTCGTAAGGAACTTTCACCTCAAGAGTTATCTTACGAAACGCTTCTAACAAATCTGCCTTGTCGCGAAACCGCATCATGCGAGCTTGATTTCGTAACTGTTCACTAGGTATACCGTCGATAAGATAATCGACAAGCTCGTCTTCGTCGATAGGTACCCTATTAGCCATAATGTTTTTTTCGTGGTAATATTCGGTGAACGTTTCGCGTCTCTGCCACGATCGCGATTCGAATTCTCGTCGTAAGTTTAATCTACGCGGACGGTCGTCAAACATAACCGTAAGTCTTTCGAGTAGATCATCGATCGTCGTCGTTAAATGTTCGGCTTTCGAATGGAACCAGGTTAAGGCACGTCCCTTGAGTTTCGAGCTTACTAATACTCGCGTAGTGGCATCATCCAACCGATAGGTGTTTTTCAGTAGCACGAGCTGCTGTTTCCACGTGGCGAATAACTTGCCGTCACCGTCGAAATCACTTACAAGGTCGCCTAGAGCACGTATGCTCATTGTGGCTGGCATCACGACTCTCCCGCCGGCCGCTTCATCGGCAGCGTTCAATGGGTCTCGTTCTCTCCTCAAGAGCTCGAGTTCCCGTAGAGCGATGTCTCGCTCTCGGCGTAGCAGAAGGAGTTCCCGATGCCGTATTTCGTCGTCGTCACCTCCGTTGACTTGCCGGTCGGCCAGGTCCCGGCGTCCGTTATTTCCTAATTCCTCATCTCGCTCTGCACGATGTAGTCTTTCCGCGTCTAAATCGTCCCATATATTTTCGTTAAATTCAGTTAATCGATTTATTAAATCGGCTTTTACACCTTGTATTGGTAGGTTATGTCGGCGGAGAATTTCTTTGAGTTCGGCTACCAAGTACTGTCCCGGCTCGCGTCTCTCCATTTTTTCAGCAGCGTACTACACAATAACCGTACACTGCCGTATATCAGTTTTTCTTCCGAGCTCGCGTGCAGTCCGACACAGTCGAGTCGATCACACAGCTACACGCGCGGCGGAACGTAGCATCGATACATACAGTATACTACACAAAGTAATACCGGCACACACAGTGTATAGCTTTCCCGCGCGCGTCTCGTCGGTTTAACGGTTTTTCGGAGTGAACGTCTTCACCGTCCGATCGTCTATTTTGCTCGTAAGTCCTTTACCCCACACCTAGAACTGTAGGAGGATAAGGGCAAATGAAAACAACTTCTTAGCTTGAGCGGTTGGCGTTTATTAAATTAAAAGTACCGAGTTGTTGCGCGCGTGATGTCAAGCTCCCGTCTGCCCTTCTCCCCTGCACGCTCGCAGTTCGTTGCGCCTCGAGAGGGGGCGCTATAGCTCCCGCCGACTCCGATCAGGCCTGGAGTACACGCTCGGAGTGAGACTCCAAACCGCGGCTCCCCCTCCTCGACGGAATGCTAACCAGAGCTCAGCGTGTCGAGCTCACGATTCCGCGAAACATCGAGCGAAAAATATTACGGAGAAACAAAGTAAGGGTTTAAATTTATTTGTCGCCCACAAAATATATAAATATATTACTTGTTTTTTACAGGATATCGACGATAATCCCCTAAATGTATGCAGAATTCCTGGAAATGGTCGTGTACAAATTTGCGAGGGCTACAATGTATGGATAGATAAAGCAGAGCTAACCTACGTTCAACGATGGTTTGATGAACCAAAAGAGATGACACGAAGATTGCTGAAAATTTTAGTTGGATCAAATAATTTAAAAAAAATGTGTGCTAGAGGAAACTCCAAGAACCTATCTCCAGTACCCAAAGATATCGTCACTTGCGTCGAATGTAAGTTCTTCAAATTAAAAAGCTTTGAGATAAAGATACTGTACATTTATTGTGGACTTAACTAGTAACACATTCGTTACATTTTTATGTTTCAGATTATGTAAACAAAAAATGCTCGAGAAAATTAAAACCTGTGGACTTCACAAACGTAATAAACTTTATGTGCGGTACATTGCGGCATCCGAAGACAAAATATTAAATATATTAAATATTTAGAAAATATATATATTAATAGGTACTTTACGAGCTTATTTGTGTTGCTCAATATTTGAAAAAATATTCAGCAACACAAATTCGCTGGTAAATACCGATTAATATATATATATACTTTCTAATAAACACATGCACGAGCAATTTAGAGTAAAAATGTAACATTAAATATTATTGAAGTATTATTATTTGCTTGAGTTCAAATGTATGTACAAAATAATGTTTAGAAAAAATAAAGGTTGTACTTGACTGAATAAACTATAATATTTATCAAATTATGCCTAATTTCATTTACGTAGAATTTAATTAATTGCAAATTCTTAATATCTTGTTCATATTATAGCCATGTTCTTCCAATGTATTTTCCATATATTTTTCTTGAGATATTTCTCATATATTGCTTAAACTATTGGTAATATAATGCATGATGCTCTTTGTCTAAATATATGCAATATATTGATACTTTTATAAGAAGCATATTGCTAATATATTGACACAGTCAATGTAGAATATATTGGCAAAATAATGACAATTTAAATAATTTCTGCGCGGGATAAATCAAATTTAATTTTTTATCTTCTTGAAAGTTTTTTAAATGTTCTGGTTTTTATAAAACACCGCAACAAATTAATGTATTGATGATTATTTCGACTGCTCTAACGGAAACTAGCACGCTTTATTATTGCTTTCTTAAATGTAAACGTGCTACTCTTCGTTAGAGCCGTCGATTTCTACAATATAGTTTAGGTAATTTTACTTATTGTATCATTAAATTTTTTATAACTGCCTTCATTTCATAACAGTTTGGAAAACAGATCAAATTTAAATGAAAATTATGATAAAGCCCTGTTTACAGTTATATGTATAATATACATTTAAAATTCATGGTAGATTACACATTCTGTGGATCTGATAATTTATTAATTACATAATTAGAAATTCCACTCATCTTCTTATATGTGAATATTTAAAATAAATTAGGAACATATCACTCTTTCTTCATTTAGTGAAAATGAAAAAGGGTAATATTTTTATTATATTTAACTTAACATTTAAACAGGTATATAATATGTATTGTATTTAGATTAATGATAAAATTGAATTATATATTGTCAAAAATGGTAGTTCCAGCATTTTTTACTGCATCGTATTATTAACTTCATTATCCTACATAGTATAAAGTTGTGCAATGAAGGATTTGTGCATTTGTTTCATTCGGCATGTAAGTATTATATGCTAATAACATTATACGCCAAGCAAACGTTGTTATATCAAAAACGTAAAGTCTATAGTATTACAAAAACTAAGTTTTATAAAAACAAAGTTTATTATTTAACTATAATCGTTGTTTATTTAAAGAAATATATAAAGCAGTCAATATGTCTGCTTTACTTTTACCCTTATATTTTGTTATTAATTTAATTAAATCGGTAAATTATATGAGGCATATATAAAGTACAGTTTTTTTCGTTGAAATAAACTACTAAGGACTTATTTACCTTAAAAAAAACATTTATAAAAATTCAATAAGTTTGGTAAATGGGCACGAAATCAGATGCTCATGGCTCCAAACATAGTGCCAAGCGCAACCCGTCTCTCTCCGAGGTCCGCGCTCAAGCGTCATATAGTGGGTACCTATCGAGTATCAAACATTCTCTTGAGTACCCTCATACAACTAACAAAGAAGTATTGGTAAAAGTTAGGAGCCATGGCTGACATCGCTACCACTCCCGCTATTGAAGCATCAGCACCATCGAAGGCAGCGCCAAAAAAGGCCGCGAAAAAAGCACCGGCAAAACCACGCACTCATCCCCCTGCGGGTGAGATGGTTATTGCTGCCATCACTGCTCTTAAGGATAAGAAAGGATCGTCTCTTCAGGCTATCAAGAAATATATTGCTGGTACCTACAAAGTTGATGTAGAGAAGCAATCGACCTTCATAAAAAAATTCTTGAAGTCAGCCGTTACGAAGAAAACCATCGTACAGACGAAAGGATCCGGTGCTGCTGGATCTTTCAAGCTCGCGGCTGGCAAAGCTGAAGGCGAGAAGAAAGCTGCTAAGAAACCTGCAGCTAAAAAGGCAACTACTGTGAAGAAGGCAGCAGTGAAGAAACCAGCTGCAGCTAAAAAACCCGCAGCGAAAAAATCTGATGCAGCTAAGAAACAAACAGCGAAGAAAGCGGCTGCTAAGCCCAAAGTGGCTAAGCCCAAATCCCCATCTAAGGCAAAGAAAACTGGTAAAGCTCCTGCAGCTAAGCCCAAGGCGCCTAAACCTAAAAAAGCCGCGGCACCTAAAGCTGCTAAACCTAAAGCAGCGAAGAAATAAATCAATCGGTTCTTTTCAGAACCAAACACTTTTTAACAAATCAGCCCTTTTCAGGGCTACCAAGTTATTAATACTATGGAATTAAACTATAATTTAATCGTTCTTAGAATTACAATTACATATACTAAATAAATGTAACTAAATAAAAATGCACTTTTTGAAAATTATATGATATATGCTATAATTTAAAGATTTCAGGACAGACATTTTTTACATAAATAAAATTTTTTTGTTTGTAGAGATATACCATCGCTTTCGAATTAGAAGGAGTTAACTCAGAACCCGGTTAAAAAAGTGCTAACTGAAAACCCGTCTAGAAAAGGTGCTAACTTAGAATCCGACTATAAAAGGAGCTATCTCAGAATCCGGTTAGAAAATGTGCTAACTCAGAATTCGTCTATAAAGGGAGCTATCTCAGAAATAATTTTAAAAATAATTTTAAAAGAAGGAAAATTCTTTGGAAATATTTCCAAATATTTCCGATAGAAAGAAAAGAGTTTGAAAAAATTCATTGTGATTACCTTAGATGGGTTTTAAAATTAAATATATGTACACCTAGATATATTATTTATAAAGAAACAAACTCAATGAAAATGAAAGTAGACTGGGGTAGTAGAGCTGTAAATACAAAGAGAAAATTCGTAAATTAGGAGATCACAGACTATCTAAATTGTGTTTGAGAGAAATGATTGTAAATAATAGTAAAAGTTTGTTTTATATAGAAAGGGTGCAATATTATAATATATAGCACAATAGAAATAGACAACTGGATGCGACATAGTGAAAATATTTATAATGAAACTACCACAAGGGATTGTGTTATCGATAGCCAAATAATGTTAGTATAAGAGACTCAAGATACAATAAAAATTATAAAGAAATATTGCAAACAGGTTTGCCGTTTTATTTTAGTAGTAAGGTAGTAGGAATTGATATAGGGGTTATAGCAAAAATTAGGTGTGGCAATTTCGAACATGCAAATAAATATTGGTTACGGAATCCTGAAAGGTTATGTGAATTTTGTAAAGATGCTTTAGGTACTTGGAATCATATTGTTAATAAATGTAAAGAAACTGCGAAATATCTAGAGAAAACGAAAATGTATTTAATCGACAAGAATTAGTTTAGTTTTTACATAGGTAGGTTAATCGAAATTAGTAAAGCGTTTAAGAAACTTATAAAAAGTAAAGAGGTAAAGAAATTTATATGTATAACATAAAGTGGTGAGCCGTTGGAGTATGGATTTTGAATGTTGAGTGTATATGTAAATAAATATAAATTTCAATCGTTAAGTAATCTAAGCGTAAATTATAAACTGTAAAAAATGTAAAAAGATGTTAAGTAATTTATAACCACTGTATCGAAAAGACTAAAAGTAATTATACTTAAAAAGTTATTTAAGTTAGAGGTTTGAGTGTGTTAAGATTTAATGTAAACCAAGTCCATTTCTGGGCCTATATGGCTGAAATAAATAAAATAAATAATATAAGGCAATACCATCAAATCTTCAACATTTTAATTTTTTTCTTTGTTCTTATCATTTTGTAATATTCTAAATCTATTATTCATATGTTTGTTTATAAAATTGACCATGTAATTTATTTTGTATTAAGGCATCTGTAATAAGTTTTATATTTTTATCATAAAATTTATAATGAGCCAATTTTTGAGTAAAATCAACACTTTGCGCAAAAAATGGTAATGCGCAATGGGCGCAATGTTTTATAAAATTTTATGAGCAATCAATTGAGGTTTTGACTTTTGACACCTGGGTGCAAACTTTATGAGCCTTATTACGACTGTCAAGAAAGTTTAAATTTTTTTTTCAAATAAGAAATTAAAGATAATTAAGCCAAAAAAAACAATAAATTTTTCATATTAAATTTTGGTTAAAATTTCTTTAATTTCTTATTTTCTTCATAACTTTGCTGCAATTTAAGCAATTTGACCTTTTTTTTAAACCTTATCTACTTGAACTTAACTTTCTTCTAGTTTTTTGTTTGAGTACCTATCTTTATTTATTTTCGAGTTATAAGCGATCAAATTGGAAGTAATTTTTATTAATATTATTATTAGATATCGAATAACTCAGGTGTAGAGCCAACCATTATAACTTAAATGCGTCATTAGCTAGAATAAACATAATTAATAACCCGTACTGTACATGCGACTCTTACATACAAGACCTAGACCACATTCTTTGGCAATGTTCACATTACAATGTTCAGCGAGAACACTTCTTAAAAGAACTTTCGAAATTACACATTTTTATACCGAATAAAAGTACAAGCTTACTTGCTAATACTAGAATAACCGTGTACAAAGCGATTTGTAAATTCTCGACAAATGTAATATCGAATTGTAATAAATTGTAAACAAAATGTAAAATTAAATGTAACTCAAATGTAACTTAAATGTAAACGAACATATGTATATTTAAATACCACAATATGTATTGCTAAAAAACCTCAAAAAGGAGGTTAATAAAGCTTATCTAATAAAAAAAAAAAAAAAAAAAAAAACTCCCGTAAAAGTGGTCATTGTCAAGAGATAACTTGGCTTTTTTCACATTTTTATATTATAAAAGATACAAGTTAGAGGTTGAGTGGTTAAGATTAATGTAAACCAAGTCCTTTCTGGGCCTATATGGCTGAAATAAATAAAATAAATAATATAAGGCAATCCCATCAAAATCTTACAAAAAATTTTAATTTTCTTTGTTCTTATCATTTTGTAATATTCTAAATCTATTATTCATATGTTTGGTTATAAAATTGACCGATGTAATTTATTTTGTATTAAGGCATCGTGTAACTCGTTTTATATTTTTATCATAAAATTTATAATGAGCCAATTTTTGAGTAAAATCAACACTTTGCGCAAAAAAATGGTAATGCGCAATGGGCGCAATGTTTTATAAAATTTTATGAGCAATCAATTGAGGTTTTGACTTTTGACACCTGGGTGCAAACTTTATGAGCCTTATTACGACTGTCAAGAAAGTTTAAATTTTTTTTTCAAATAAGAAATTAAAGATAATTAAGCCAAAAAAAACAATAAATTTTTCATATTAAATTTTGGTTAAAATTTCTTTAATTTCTTATTTTCTTCATAACTTTGCTGCAATTTAAGCAATTTGACCTTTTTTTTAAACCTTATCTACTTGAACTTAACTTTCTTCTAGTTTTTTGTTTGAGTACCTATCTTTATTTATTTTCGAGTTATAAGCGATCAAATTGGAAGTAATTTTTATTAATATTATTATTAGATATCGAATAACTCCCGTAAAAGTGGTCATTGTCAAGAGATAACTTGGCTTTTTTCACATTTTTATATTATAAAAGATATACCAAAGTTAGGATTAGATTCGTTTCCCGGAGGTCAAGTACTCTCCTTGTAAGTAAGTGACTTTACTTTATTACTTGATAAAACATCATCGATATCGCTGGCAAAGCACTGTTGAAATATAATAATAACTGTATAATATTAACATTAAAAAAACGCATGGAGCATCTGTACTCTTTCATGCTAGTACAGCAATAAAATTAATTTCTAGTGAAAAGTCAACTATCTAATTCATCAATGTTATAATCAAAATTTAAATATAATTTGAATAAATTATTTTTTTATCACCTTTGCCAAATCATAATAAATTTCAATGTTCTTTTAAGGAATCTGATAATGTGAATAGGCATTAAGTCACTGTATACCAGTAATTTAACATTTTCAAAATTGTTTTTCCTAAGGTAAATATTTATTTACCACTTACTTTCTAATGTTTTAAAAGTATTGGTATAAGGTGTACACATATAACAGTAGTCTGGTTCGAATTAGTTTGTTACTAATACAAATGAGACAATTAAAATTCAGTTATTTATTTGTGTAAAATAAATGTTTAATTTTTACCTTGTACAAATATACATCTGCTTAAGTAAATATATGAAATACTTATATATAGCAAAAGACTGATAAAAATTATTCTATGATATTTCGAAACAAAATATTTTCAAAAGTTATTTAAAAAATAGTAAAATTTTAATTTATTTTGAAACAAGAACGTTTAGATTCTCTCGAAAATAAAATAAATACTAAAATTAAATCAGCTGGTGTTAAAACAAACTTGAAAAATTTAACGTTTTCAGGGTAAAATAACTTTTGAACAAATAGATTCCAGTACCAAAAAATTTGTATCTGTTTTCTGAAAAACATTTCCAGTCTGCATCTAAAATTTGGTGCATTTTAAAATTTTGATCGGACCATTCGATGTGGGATGCTCCATATATTTGGTATTTTTACTCAATAATATACAATATGTATAATGATCAGAAACAAATTTCTTCATTAAAAAATATAATTAGGGACATAATTTTACTCTTTTTTTTTAAGGATTAGCTGAAAAAATTATCTTTTAGAGGGGGATATAACGAACAATGTACGTTTCATTTAAAAATATTAAACAATCATTTAGTAGTACTAACAATTTAATGTATTAGAATTATTAACATTATATACCACCAATTTAATGAAGATTCAAATTAATAAGAATAATAGTACATTTTGCCACAATGGAGAGAATCTAAATTTGGCCTCGTTTAAGCGTTTTTGCCCGAGCGCAGCAAGGGTAAAAAGTTTAAACGAGGAGAAATTTACTTTCGCTCTCGAGTGGGATTTTGCGAGATCAATTTTAAGCAGAGGGAAAGATAATAAAAAATTATTTGTTTTTAGTACAGTTTAAAATATCATGATGACAAAAAGTTATTCTTATACGTTGGAATAATATGGTGGCCCTGAAAAGGGCCGATTGTACAATAAAATGAAGTTAAGCTATTTAAGAGCTTTTTTCGGTCTTCTTGGGAAGAAGAACAGCCTGGATGTTGGGTAGGACACCACCCTGGGCGATGGTGACTCCGGAGAGTAATTTGTTCAACTCCTCGTCGTTGCGGATGGCTAACTGGAGATGACGGGGGATAATCCTCGTTTTCTTGTTGTCACGTGCGGCGTTACCTGCCAACTCGAGGACCTCAGCGGCCAAGTACTCCATCACTGCGGCCAGGTAGACCGGAGCACCGGCACCCACGCGCTCCGCGTAGTTTCCTTTACGTAGCAGCCGATGGATACGCCCGACGGGGAACTGGAGTCCAGCTCGGTTAGAGCGCGTCTTTGACTTTCCCTTCACTTTGCCACCGCCTTTGCCTCTTCCGGACATGATAGTTTTTTGTATAAAGTAACACGAGTCAACTGACAGATCTAAAAGAACTGATGCTGCCTGGCTGGCCGACCCTCGCTTTTATACCTTTCGACACAGCAGCTGCGCACCAACGTCTGTCGACAATACTCGCGCTACTCGCGGCAGTGGGGAGTCTCAAAACCGGTTGGCGCGCAGCTGCTGCTCCGAATGACTTAAAAAGGAACGGCAGACAGTGAGTCGGCATCAGTTTGTGTTTGAGCACAGCTATCGAAGCCATGGCACCCAAAACCAGTGGAAAGGCAGTCAAGAAGGCCGGTAAGGCCGTTAAAAATATTACGAAAGGCGACAAGAAGAAGCACAAAAAGAAGAGGAAGGAAAGCTACGCCATTTACATCTACAAAGTGTTGAAGCAGGTCCATCCCGACACTGGTGTTTCCAGCAAGGCGATGAGCATTATGAACAGTTTCGTCAACGACATCTTTGAGCGCATCGCCGCTGAAGCTTCGAGGCTTGCTCACTACAACAAGAGGTCGACCATCACCTCCCGGGAGATCCAGACTGCCGTCAGGCTTCTGCTTCCCGGTGAGCTCGCCAAGCACGCCGTCAGTGAAGGCACCAAGGCCGTCACCAAGTACACCAGCTCCAAATAAGCCAACAATAAATAACAACTACAATCGGCCCTTTTCAGGGCCACCACAATTTTCTTACGAGTAACAAACTTTTTAAACATATTTGGTAGAAACGTATTGATTTTTTAAAAATAGTTATTTGTATTATATATTAGTAGAAAAATGATATTAATTTATCTATGATTATTTTATTATAATGAAATAAACTTTCATTTAATTATTAAGATTAAATTTTCTTTTATTGAGTATATCAATACAACAAATCTGCACTTGAAATTAAATATATTTACATATATATATATATATAAATGGGCTATTTCACGTCAAGTGGTTCGGTGCAAATTTTAAATCGCTCCAAAATTTGAGAACAGGCTGGAAACATCTTCCAGAACATAGAAAAAAGTGCAACTATTCTCTTCGCTTTTCTTCACATTTTGAGTGCACAGTCTATTTTTTGAGTATACATTATATTAGCCATAAAATTCTGAAAAAAATCGAGAACAAATTTGTTTCTCAAATTTTGGTGTGTTTTGTTTATATTGGTCTTATCATTTTTTCTTTAAATCTGGCCAAAGTTTTGACAAGGGATTCTGACAGCACAAAATCTTACGTCAGAATGTTTAGAAGCAAAATTTTTTTTGTAACACGCATGAATTTTGCGTTTTTGCGCCCTCAAAATAGGGTCTAAAGTATCCCTTTAGCAACCGGCGGGCGCAACTTTAGCGCTGCGAGATTCAACAAACAACAAAACTCATAATCTTATTTGCTCCCTAGATTTAGCGCAATGGTGCGTGCGTGCTTCCGCGTATGCGTGTACATACGTACATATATACTGGTGTGTGTATAATATTAAGCTCTATAAAAAGTTTCTACAATTGAAATTATTGAAATCAATCTAGCAACCGCAAGTATTTTATAGATATCAACAGAAATTTTTTATTTATTTATTACAGTTTCACTTTCAATAATTTCATTATTAAATATTCCACGTTGAATTTGTGCCTCTAGACAGTACTTTATATAAAACACATTCTACGAAGGTGTCAACTTTCGCAAGTATGGTTTCCAATCACACTTTCAAAAATGTCATCTATTACTCCCATCCTATTTCTACTTATATTTTGCTTAAACTCCTTAAAAAGTTTTTGCAATAGAAAGTACTGTAATCAAAGCGGAATAATCGACAAGTATTTTTTACGATACCATACATTGTATTTTTTTGAATTAAACTTTTATATATTTTGCTTAAACTTTATAATAGTTCTTGTTAATTTCCACAAAACTGATAAAGAGGAAACTTCTTTTTTTTTATTCTCTTTAAATAAACAATGTCTAACCTTCCCGTGCTTTACATCAATAGATAAACAATTTTATAGAATAATAATAATTCATTTGTGCCAAATTAATTTCTGCATAACTAATAAAAAGTAATTTCTCCCTTTTTTATGCTCTTTAAATAGAATAATACTTGCACCACCATTGGTTAAGTATTTCAGTTGAGTTATTTTTGATCTACTAATATCCTCTTATATCAATGGTAGTTAGTAGGTTATCGTGTAAAATAATATGGTCAAATAAAGCATTCTAATGTTTTACATCTAAACTAAAATGTATTTCAGATATATTAATAATTAAACTGTGTAAAAACATTCTACAATTGAAAATCAAAGTAAAAGCGACAAGTATTTCTCATTATCTGCAATTGAAAGGACTGAAATCAAACTGGAATCGACAAGTATTTTGAACCATGCCATAGATATATTTTAAATATATTTTAAATAAACATTTTTATACATATATTTATTAGTTTAACTTCGTAAAAAATTTCTGCAATTGGAAGCACTGAAATCAAAATAGAAATGACAAATATTTCTCTTCATGGTGTTTTTCTAATCACACATTTAAAATTGTTATCTGTCTGATAAATTTTAAAGTATAATTAACTATTTTTAAGTAAGCACTATGTAGTAAATTATGATAATTTCGTAACTGTACAGCCTTTTAATACTGTTTTTTTATTTTTTCAATAGCAACTTATCAGCAACCCAGGAAGGTTGCAGTTCGGTTGCTATTTATTCGCCAGGGATGATGTTTTCTTTAGAAAGCATTATTTTATATAATGTAGATTTCTTTAGAATGAAAAATATTTTACAGAAAATATTTTATGACATGAAATGCACACTTTATCTGTTTATAAGTATCTTAATTATATAATTTTTTCCAATAATATTTTCAGTCATATTTTTTGTGGTTTACTTATTACATCATTTGCCAACATTTGCCAACAAAACATTATACTGGTTTAAAATTGTGATTTTTTTGTTTTTATCAAATATTTATCCAAAATTTTGTATGTCCTAACGAATGGGAAATAGTTAGTAACACTTGGTCTCTTCTATAGAATTTAGTAATGGAGTTTGCGTCGAATATGTTGTCTTTTATTTACCCAATTCCACTGTTGTTGGATGTTTTCTACCAAATTTTGTTTTAATCTCTCGGTATTTTAATATTGATAAGTTTGTACACCGTAACATATTCAATTTCTGATAAGCTATAAAATAACGTTAATAATATACATAATCTTTTCAACTGCTATATGGATGTTATACTTGTTCTATTTTTTATAAGATTGTCTAAATGATTTTATTTTGAAAATTATTTATTTTTATTATATTTATATTGAAAGAAAAAGAATCAGAAATCGGACATTTATCAGGAGATACTTATTATTGGATATTTCCTCTTTGATGTGCTTAGCTATGTAAATCAGCACATTTGTGATAAATACACATTAGATAAACAACTTCCCTAATGAGGTTTTTTCTATTAGTGAACTGAGATAAAAATATAATAAAATATTTGTGTTGAAACTGAGAATTTTATTAATAATTCAGATTAATTATTGACTATTACTCTTCTTGTTATAGTCAGAAACTGCCTATAAATTTCCAGAGTGGGTCTACATCATTAAGATCACTTATGGTCAAAATATCTGGAAAAAGTGCCCGAAATATTAATAGAAATGTATATTTGTTGCCTTATAAAATAATTTATGCACTTACCTTGGAGTGGTAGAAATGTATCTCCACTTGTTTCAGTATCCATCTAATTCCCTGTAAGCTGCTAAAAATACAAATATTATTATACAATTATAAAAAATTAATTTTTAAACATTTATAATGCTGGATTTTCAATTTTACAACCACTTTAAGAATTATAATACTAATCTGAAGGATTACTATAAAAGTATCAACATTATTATTATTATTATTTATAATGCTGGATTTTTAGTTTTACAACCCCTACAAGAATTATAAAAATTATAGAAATTAATATAGAGATTTAGACCTACTCTGGAAATTTATAGGCAGTTTCTGACTATAAAAGGACATCTTTTAGACAGCATTAGGTTTCCAGAGTCCGGAGCAGAATTGCTGATTTTCACTATTTAAGGTTTAAATGGCTTACAAGAGTGTGACAGCATACATTTAAGACTTTAAAGGTATTTTTAATGAAAAGTTCAGAAAATTATAAAAAAAGAGTCATATTTATGTTTTTAGTGAAAAATGCATCCCCTGGAAGCTACAAATTCATGAAAATGGGCATATAATACAAAAAAGTGCTAAAATGTCAACTTTGACTCTCTGTAACTTGAAATAATTGTCTCGAAAAAATCTGAAAAAATTCAGGAGAACTACTGGACACCTCTAAAACATATTCCCAGAGTTATAGTAATATTCATTTTTTTCATCTTCGAAGTTACAGAGAACCACCATATATATATATATCATTATTAAGAGTATATTAATAACTGATTTACATAACGATCGAATAAAATCAGTAAAATTATTATTTTAGAGATATTATGTTTCTGTCCTTAGTAGAAATTTAAATCCAAGAACTAGGAATTAAAAATTGTTAGTAAGTATCTTGTGATAATACGTGTTATCAACCACTTTATTAGCACTTACAAGGGGAGTACTTGACCTCCGGGAAACGGTTCTTATCTTAACTTTAGTATGTCTTTTATAATATAAAAATGTGACGAAAGCCAAGTTATCTCTTGACAATTACCACTTTTACGGGAGTTATTCGATATCTAATAATAATATTAGTAAAAATTACTTCCAATTTGATCGCTTATAACTCGAAAACAAATAAATATGAACAATCGAAACAAAACCCAGAAGAAAGTTCAGTTCAAGTAAATATGGTTTGGAAAAAAAGAAGCTCAAATTACTTAATTACGAGCAAAATTATGAAGAAAATAAGAAATTAAAGATTATTAGGCCAAAAGAAACAATAAATTTTTCATATTAAATTTTGGTTAAAATTTCTTCAATTTATTATTTTCTTCATAACTTTGCTTCAATTTAAGCAATTTGAGCTTCTTTTTTCCAAACCATATCTACTTGAACTCAACTTTCTTCTGGTTTTTGGAATGAGTGCATATCTTTATTTTTTTCGAGATATAAGCGATCAAATTGGAAGTAATTTTTACTGATATTATTAGAATAACTCGCGTAAAAGTGGCCATTGGCCCTTTTAGTATTTTCCCTTTGTTAGTAGAATGACAATAACCTCAAAACATTCAAATAATGTGTCCACCTTTCCGCGAGCAGTAAACTTCAAAATTCCTATAGATTCATTTAGTGTATTACAAATAATTTCTGTTATATTTAAGACGCAAAACGCAATTTTATTAGATTTTTCACTTGTTTATTTTTAATATACATTTAATAGCACATAACTAAATTCAACTTTACTCTATATTTACAAACTTAAAAATGGAAAAAAATAGGATTTTACAAATGGTCATAAAATAGGAGAAAAAGCGTTTCGTCGATTACGAATACGATTTTTATTAGTGGTAATTTGGCTCAGATAACAATATACTACTAGCGAGATAGAGGGAAGCTGCGTCTCTGCGGAATGAGACTACGTGATGAAATCCCGATATAGATGTATACATTAGTTGTATGCGTATAGTAAAATCATAAGAAAGGTGTATTTGTGCGTGGGGATTAATGACGCTCGACATAATAAATTTGGATCTTCTATCTGCTTCTCACCACTGGCAGGGGGTGGGCGGTTTATGATACCAGGGCTCCATAATCCAAAGCTCTCTCTTGCACATTATAGACTACATGTATTCCCTCTCTTTCTTGGGCGGCATAAACCCCTATTCCCAAGTTTATATGTATCTAAGAGCCTAAGTATACATTTTGAATAATATGCAACACACTTAGACGTTGAAAGATTTACTTCCATTATTTGCATATGTTTCAAAAGGTAAATCTAATTTCTCATATAACACATCTCTGGGCGATCTACAGTATGATTTTTTCCAGCATCATACTAACAAGAATAGTAGTTGTGGATAGTTACCCTCCATTATTTTATTTTGGTTTTTTAAGCGATCTTGTAGGGCAATTCACAGGATGTTGAATAAATTTAACACCTTTTTTTTAAATTAAAAATTGCGACGTTTCGTCTGATTGTATTTTCAGACCTCTTCTGGCACTAATTTATTAACAGAGACACAAATATTAACAATTTTTCAAAATTGAACATAAACAACAAGAAATAATTTTTTATATAAATACACAAAAAACGCAATAATTACCAATATTGAAATTAAGTTAAGCTCAACATCGAGCCATGTCAAATCGGACTAACCGTTAGTTATAATGAGATATCAAGAAAATAGACATATAGAGTATCTAAGACTCTTACAATTTTCCAAGAAATTAACAGATGATTAGTATATACATACGAATATACCTATATATACTGAATGTGAATAATTTTAACAGCCGTTACAGTATGTTCTTATACAAGTAATTTAAACCCATTGTGTCTTCTTTTTTATTTAGTGTGTTTTTATGACTATTTATAAAAATCATTTCAGAAATTAACCGTTTTTTACGTACATTTTCTTTGTCTAATATTTGGACATTTTCAAAATCAAATTGATTCAGTATTGTATGATTTTTTATGTTCAGAAATTCTATCTTTTAACATTCGCTTTGTTTCGCCTATGTAAATCGATTGACAATTTTTACAATTAAACTTATATACTACACCACATGTATTACCTTGCTAGTAGAATTTTTACCTAATTTTATTACGGAATTTAACTTATTTTCGATTTTTGGGATAATTGCTATGTTGTACTTTTTTAACAATCTACTAATTCTTTTGTGAAAATCTGTATGATATGGTAAGGGTAAGACTGTAATTACTCGTTTCTTATTTTGTTTAACAACGTTGATCAATCTTATTTTTAACCTGGTGTTAATAGCATTATTAATAAAACATTTTGGATACTTGTTGTTCCGTAAGATTTTTTTGACAGTGTTTAAATTATCTTGGTGAAAAGTTGAATCTGATAGTAGTATTGCTCAATCTATTAAATTATATATAATGTTCTTTTTTTGACGATCTGTATGATGAGAGTTGAAGTTTAAAACTCGGTCTGAATTCGATTCTTTACGATACCAGTTAGTTACAATTTTGTTGTTTTTTCTCATTAAACTTGTGTCTCTGTTAATAAATTAGTGCCAGAAGAGGTCTGAAAATATAATCAGACGAAACGTCGCAATTTTTAATTAAAAAAAAAGGTGTTAAATTTATTCAACATCCTGTGAATTGCCCTACAAGATCGCTTAAAAAACCAAAATAACAAGAATAGTGTCACATCTATGGGAAACGAATCTTCACCAAACTCTAAGATATGTTTACTACTATCAAAATATAAAAAAAAAACTGGAGTTTTAGACTCTAACACTTTTGTTTTATGATAGATATACGCAAATAACGAAAAAATTTGTAAAAGAAACTATCGACTTTGATCGCTCATAATTCGAAAACAAATAAAAATAATTATTTAAGTCCAAATTTGGAAGAAAGCGGAAATCGACTCAGAAGCTTGAATATCTTGTTTTGGTCTAAGATTGTGGAAAAAGGAATAAAAAGTAGACAGTTTAGTCTAAAAGTTCAGTAAATTTTGCAATTCAAATTTGTCCTCAAAATATCATTAAAGTCGTTTTCCTTTACGACTTTCGACCAAAACAAAATTTTGAGCTTTTTCTAAAATCCAATCTACTCGATCTGTTTCTTAAAGATGTGACACTCTTTTTGTAAGTACTGTAGTTTTAGGAATTGATAAAAACATTTGTCGTATTTCTTCCATTTATAATTCAAAAATTAAAAGAATTATTTATCAATAACTTGATGACCATGTAAGTTTCTTTTTAATCGTATTAATATACTAATATCGATTTTGTATTTTATGTTTTGTATTATTATGTTCTGATTGTGTAATTCATTAATAAAAATTATTTATTTAACCTAAAGAGGTTGGCGTGTTTTGTCAATCAGACATTACGAATGACGCAACAAAATGGTTTTTTTTTAACTAAATTAAACAAACCTATTCGATTCTTACAAAATTGATTATTAATTTTTAAAAAATAATTGGAAATGTTTTTTAATACAGTTGATAAATGATAGTTTTTTTTATAATGCTGCTATAATTTATTCTATGTCAGAATCCACTTTCATTGTCGAGAAGTTCCATAAAATGTTTGCAATTCTTGATAAAGTCTGGCTGTATCGTTTAGCATTAAATGGCGCTTTTCGGTAGCTCGATGACAACTTTCTTTCCCTCATCTTGCTATTACGATACTCCATAATAAATTTACATTGATGGCAAGTGGTCGGTAAGCATTTTGTTTCCGGCATGAAAATAACTTCTATTTGTAAAAATAATACAATTTAAAGTAAATTTAATAATTTAATAATATAGTAAACCAATTCAAGAAATTAGTAATGTACTCTTTATAATTTTAATATACCTATATATATATTGACTTAAATATCATTTTTTGTACAATGTGTGCAAAAAATTAATGTTTTATTTTGAGGTTGCCGTGCTATAAAATATCATATGTATAAGATTATTGTGGGAGGTGTTTTTATACCTTGCTCGAAAAAGGTGGAAAACCATCTCTCACCAGAGTGTCATAAAATACTATTATTAATTAACTGTATATAGAAAAAAAATAGTTATTAATTTTTATCAATTTTCATAAACATTGTTGGTAATAGTTAATAATTTTTTCTAATTTTTTCATTTGTAACAGTATTGTAAAAAAAATGTATGTGTGTAAAAGTAAATTAAATTAATAGTAAATTATTATCAATTAAATGTTAAAATACGTATACAATAATATTTGAATTTCAATATTAAAGTCACTGATTCATGTAAATGTTACAAAATTAAAAGACTTTCAAACTTGTGAAAGAAATGACTTAATATTATTTCCAAATACTGTTAAAACGGAGTTAAATTTTCATTCTGTTTCATTTTTTCTTTTACTAATTTTTCAGTCTTTTCTTTAACTCCTATACCCCATGTAAATTCTAATTCAACTTCCTTATTCTTTTTCTCTTCTTCTGCTTGTTCAAAAGATTTTATCAAGGATTTGTATTTGTCTATTGGGTTTTCACTAGTATCTGAATGGACTTCTCAGTTACTTGAGTAATATAAAATAAAATAATAATAATTGTACTATTTAATTTCCAATCGTTCAAACAATCATTAATTTATATCCACTATACTGGAGTCACAATTATAATAAATAACCTCTTATCTTTCAAATTATAATGTATGTAACGTATATAATATCATACTCCCTTCTATAAGGTCCAACTGTGCTTCGACAAAATGCTCGCTCAATGCCTTTTGTACCAGTTGCCAATATTCTTTCAAATACTTTTCCCTGTACATGGGAAAAAGAGTCGCAGAGGAACTTTCTTCCATTAATCGATGTGGATTGTCCTTCGGTTTGAATTCATGTATTTTTAAAGACTACGCATTACCATTAACATTCAGCTGGTTTTCTCCTTCGGAATCAGTCATTTTTCTTTCAAATCTTTAGGCTCAAATAGTCTATAATATCTAAAAAAAATAATAAATAGTTATCCTTTTATGATAACTAAAAAAAATTAAATTAAGAGAGGTTAAAATTTGTAAGAGATTAACAGTTAATTGACAATGTTAAAAGAAAAAGTATAATTACCTTGTGAGAGTGTTTGTCATTAAACGAGACAATAAGGTCCAACACTGCTTTGACAAAATGCTCGCTCAATTGCCTTTTGTACCAGTGGCCAACATTCTTTCAAATACTTTTCCCTGTACATGGGAAAAAGTCGCAAAGGAACTCTCTTCTAGTAATTGATATGGATTGTCTTTCGGCTTGAATTCAGATATTTTTAAAGTCCACGCACTACCATTAACATTCAGCTCGTTTTCTCCTTCGGAATCAGTCATTTTTCTTTCAAATCTTTAGGCTCAAATAGTCTATAATATCTACAAGAAATAATAAATAGTTATCTTTTTATGATAACTAAAAAAAATTAAATTAAGAGAGGTTAAAATATGTAAGAGGTTAACAGTTAATTGACAATGTGAAAAGAAAAAGTATAATTACCTTGTGAGAGTGTTTATCATTAAACAAGACAATAAGGTCCAACTCTGCTTTGACCAAATGCTCGCTCAATTGCCTTTTGTACCAGTGGCCAACATTCTTTCATTTCAAATACTTTTCCCTGTACATGGAAAAAAGTCGCAAAGGAACTCTCTTCTATTGATCGATTTGGAATTAACATTCAGCTGGTTTTCTTCTTGGGAATCAGTCATTTTTCTATAAATCTTTATTCTCAAATAGTCAATAACAAACTTTATCTTTTTTTATTATTTTTTCTGACACTATGAAATTACCATTAACATGCATCTCGTTTTCTCCTTGGGAATCAATCATTTTTCTTTTACATTATCTCAAATAGTCAATAACAATCTTTATCTTTTTTTTATTATTCTTTCTGACACTATGAAATATATCTATATATATATACGATGTGTGTAATGCTGAGAGTAGCGCAGTAGCTCCCCCTTGCGGCCACTTCTCAAACATCTTGCCAACAGTTTTTACGTCTGTAGGCGTTCTCTCACGGGCTGGAAAAAATTTCGTCTCTTTCTATCTTTCGCATCTCCTATGACGCTATCTCTTTTTGTTTGCATCGAATGAAAAAGAAAGTGGAAATAGCAAAATTCGAGAATCGGAATTCAGCAAGCAACATTAATAACATCGAATTTCTCCACTATGCACTTATGAATTCAAACCGGATTCATTGTAAAGTGAAACTTATATAAAAAATAGATGTGAGATTTGTCATTGCATAAATAGATAGTATAATTTTAAATTTACGAAAATATAAAAAATCTGAGGGGTTAGTTAGCTGTATAATATAAGGGCTTACGCGCCTGCATACTTGCGTCCAGGCGCTATCGCGCCTTTTGATTATTATTTTAGTAATTTCTTGTTTGTGTAGTTAAGCTTATTATTAATTTCACTAAATAAACATATTAAATTAGTAAAACAAATAATTAATTGTATAAGTATAACCACTTTCACATTCTAAATTTATGGGTTTTTCAAGTTCCCATGTGATTTATTTCTGTTATATTTGCAGTATTTACCAAGATAAATGCAATTTCATTATATTTATCACGTGTCCATTTCTTATAGACATTTAATAGCACATAACTAGACTCAAATTTGATGTATGTTTATAAACTAAAAATTACTTCAAAACAGAATATAAATTATATTTTAGTCTATTTAATGACAGACTCAAAAATTAACTTATATTATGCAAGAAGAAAATGCTTCTTTTATCTAGATGTGATTATTTAAACAAATAAATATTCCTTGTTAAATAAGATTGTTGGTCCTAAAAAGGACCGATTGAAATTATGTTATTGAAGCTACGTTATTGATGATTTAAGCTCGCTCTCCACGAATGCGACGGGCCAACTGGATGTCCTTTGGCATGATAGTAACGCGCTTGGCGTGGATGGCGCACAAGTTGGTGTCTTCAAAGAGGCCGACGAGGTAGGCCTCGCTGGCTTCCTGTAGAGCCATCACAGCCGAGCTCTGGAAACGGAGGTCGGTCTTGAAGTCTTGAGCGATCTCACGGACGAGTCGCTGGAAGGGCAGCTTGCGAATCAGAAGTTCGGTGCTCTTCTGGTACCGTCTGATCTCTCTGAGGGCTACGGTTCCTGGTCTGTAGCGATGGGGCTTCTTCACTCCACCGGTCGCGGGTGCACTTTTACGTGCTGCCTTGGTGGCCAGCTGCTTACGCGGGGCTTTGCCTCCGGTGGACTTGCGAGCGGTTTGCTTGGTACGTGCCATTGCTAACGGTTTGCTGTCTGGTAGGAGACGGTAGCTGGCAACGTTCCGTGTGGCTATATTTATACACGAAGGCGGGTGTGGCGATGCTATGGGATTGGCTACTCGCCTGGCAGAGGGGGAATGCGGGCGCGAGTTCTCTACTCGCGTTTCACTCGATTCCGAGTAGGGAGAGCTTGGGTTGGCAGGCTATAAAAGAGGTGGCCAACGCCGGAGCGAGCATCAGTTTTGTGTCTTGAGCAGACCGTTGTACTTGTATTCTCAGCATCATGACCGGCCGTGGAAAGGGAGGAAAGGGATTGGGAAAAGGAGGAGCTAAGCGTCACAGGAAGGTCTTGCGTGACAACATCCAGGGCATCACCAAGCCCGCCATCCGCCGTCTTGCCCGACGAGGTGGTGTTAAACGTATCTCTGGCTTGATCTACGAGGAGACCCGTGGTGTCCTTAAGGTTTTCCTCGAGAACGTCATCCGTGATGCCGTGACCTACACCGAGCACGCCAAGAGGAAGACGGTCACAGCCATGGATGTCGTCTATGCCCTTAAAAGACAAGGACGTACCCTTTATGGTTTCGGCGGTTAAGTTACCCATTCATCATTATCATCATCATCAATTATAACAATCGGCCCTTTTCAGGGCCACCAATTATTCATACGTTCAGCAAGCATTTGTCAATAATTACGGAATTTTTGTGTTGTACTAAATGAATTAGACGCTTAATTGTCTATAATCGAATTATTTTCGTAACATGCACAAAATATACAAGCATGGTACATTTAATTATATTACTCATAGTATTCTCATCTAATAAATAAAGCTGCAAATCTTATTCTTACAAACCAAGAATAATTGATTATTTTTTATATTTAACAAACTACTGTTTTATGCAAAACCTTAATGCAGATCCACTAGGGTTTAAAAAATGTATTTCTTTATAAAGTTCAAGTTATATTTTTATATACTGACTCTGGCAAATGTTTTTTTCAGTTTATGAGTAAATTATTGTGACTTTTATCGAATATTAGATGAAACAGAATTAAACATACAATTTTAGCCGACTTAAGATTTATTTGTTAATTACTTCTTTTTTTAGTTATATCTCAAGATGCAGTGCTTTTGAATTTATTTATTTTTTGTCGTATTTCGTAATAAACTAAATATTTAAATAATAGTTTAAATTTGTATAACTAAAATTCTACACGCTTCTTTAAGTGAATGAAATTATTGTAAAAAAGTTAAGTTTCATACTAATAGTAAGTCGCTTAAATCTTTTTCACCTAAGAATTTATTTAAACATAATCTTATTTAATCATAATACGAAAAACTTATCAAAGGCTATCTTTATTTTATTGTTGACATTATTATCTGAATAAGTGCCTACATAGATATATGTATCGTACTCTACGAATTTTCTACTATTTATACATACAAAGCTAGTAAATAAACTAACCATTTTATTTAAAATTTTCAAAATTAGATAATATTACCTAATTTGTATAGCTAATAATTAACTTAAATTACCTAATAATTATCTAAAAACGAAACAAAAATGATCAACATGAAATTTTTAATAAAAACATAAAGTACACTGAAATATTTAAAAATAATAAAATGAATTATTAATTAAACAAAAAACATATTTGTTACAAATAAAATAATGATTATTATTACAAAACAAGTTTATAAATGTCTTACTTACGATACGAACACAAACTGAAAATACGTAAATTTGCCGTATTCCTAAAATTATTTATTACAATTATTAAATATATATAACTTATTACAAAGATCTTTTTGACAATTTCATTGTTAAATTTTCAATAAAGTAAATGAAAATATTTATTTTTGTACAAATAAATAAATATAATTTTTTCCAATAATTAGCACTAAATGAAAACATATCTACAGCTAAAAATTAGTTAACTTACAAGGGGATTACATGACCTCCAGGTAACGGATCTTATCCTAACTGTGATATATCTTTTGTAATGTCGAAATATGAAGAAAACCAAGTTATTGATTGTCGGTAGCCACTTTCACGTAAGTTATCCGATATCTAATAATAATTTCAATGAAAATTAATTCAATCGCTTATAATCCCAAAATAAATAGAGATAGACACTCATACCAAAAACCAGAAGAAAGTTGAGTTTAAGTAAATACAATTTGAAAAAAAAGAAGCTTAAATTACTCAATTTGGAGTAAAGTTATGAAGAAAATAAGAAATTCAAGAATTTTAGGCTAAAAGAAACAATATATTATGTTAAATTTTTACTAAATTTTGATTCAAATTTCTTCAAGTTCTTATTTTCTTTATAACTTTACTCCAAACTGAGTAATTTAAGCTTCTTTTTTTAAATGTATTTACTTGAACTCAACTTTCTTCTGGTTTTTGGTATGAGTGTCTATCTCTATTTATTTTGGGGTTATAGGCGATTCAATTGGAAGTAATTTTCATTGAAATTATTATTAGATGTCGAATATCTTTCGTCAAAGTGGCTATTGGCAACCAATAACTTGGCTTTCTTCATATTCCTACATTACAAAATATTTATCAAAGTTAGGATAAGATCCGTTTATCGATGGTTATGTACTCCCCTTGTTAGTAAAAACTAACTAATATTTACCTTAATATCGGTAATGGTTTCTAACCAAGATCCAACTAGAATTAATTATTTCATTCTTTTAAATATCAGTAAAAATAATTATTGATTTAGTAAACATTATTGTCTTAATACATATATTACATATTTCACGTAATAATTCCGTTAAAAATATTACGAAAGGCGACAAGAAGAAGCACAAGAAGAAGAGGAAGGAAAGCTATGCCATTTACATCTACAAAGTGTTGAAGCAAGTCCATCCCGACACTGGTGTTTCCAGCAAGGCGATGAGCATTATGAACAGTTTCGTCAACGACATCTTTGAGCGCATCGCCGCTGAAGCTTCGAGGCTTGCTCACTACAACAAGAGGTCGACAATCACCTCCCGGGAGATCCAAACTGCCGTCAGGCTGCTGCTTCCCGGTGAGCTCGCCAAGCACGCCGTCAGTGAAGGCACCAAGGCCGTCACCAAGTACACCAGCTCCAAATAAATTAACTAAACAACTGCAGCAATCGGCCCTTTTCAGGGCCTCCACAATTTTCTTACATGTAACAAACTGCTCGTATCATTTTTAACTATTTTTGAGCACTATTAAATTATATATTATTCATTTTTACTAAAAAGATTTTGACGCTAAGTAATAAAAGTATTTTTAACGATAATGTATGTAGCTGTTGATTGACCATTTGCAGGTTAGGCTCTACTGTAGGTACTACCTACTCTAGCTCTTTTAATAAACATCAATAAGCTATTTTATTTTTGCCTCTTTTATATTTTGTTATTTTTAATAGTGTTGAAGCTTGTTAATTTTATTTATATTTATTGCATAATAGTAATCATCTATATCTATTGTTAAATATTCAAACTTATATAGGGAATATTTTAATAATTATATTAGGATAACGACTCTAATCATCCATATTTCAATACTTTTTAAATGATAAAAGAAAATAAAAATATTCGCCCATGCAAATACATTGAATAAATACCTGAAACTTTTTATAATTCCAATAAATCTAATTATATAACAGATATAACTGCTTATACCTACTGTTTTGTGTTTGTAATCAGCTTAGAGATTGAAAAGTATCAGTGACTAACAATAAATAGTATATTTTAGTATTATTGAGGAACAATAGTGCCATATTGTTTCAATGCAAGTATACGGTTACTCTGTTTTTTTTCATAAAATGCATTCGCTCTCTCTTTTTAAGAAATTAGCCTAAAAACATCATAACTTTGTCTGAAATGCTCTGCCCCACTCAAACTTTGTATCATTTTGAAGGAAATTAATCATCAATGAATTATATTTTTGGATGGATAAAATATTTTTGATCGTACAACCCTTTTTTTACTATAAAGGTTTTTATTAATTATAACTATATTCAATGTTTTATACTAATATAAATTAAATATTTCAACAGATTCTTCTTGAAATTTATAAACTTTTTCAAATTTAATGTATATAAAAAAAATTGTTAGATTTTGAGTTATTAAGTGATAAAAATGGCCAAAAAGTCATTTTTTGCAAAAAATTCGTTTTTTTAATTGGCTACAGCTCTGGTACTAATTGAAAATCAGGTCTAAAAATTTAGCTACACTCTATTCAAGTAGTTTATTTTACTGAGAACAAAATTCTATTTTTTAACTGGATCACATGGAATCTCTCATATATGTATATATATACATATATATGGGTTCTCTGTGACATCGAAGATGAAAAAAATAAATATTGCTAAAACTGTGGGAATATGGTTTAGAGGTATCCAGTAGTTCTCCTGAATTTTTTCAGATTTTTTCTGGGCCATCATTTTAAGTTACAGAGAGTCAAAGTTGATATTTTAGCACTTTTTTGCATTATATGCCCATTTTCATGAATTTGTAGCTCCCAGGGGATGCATTTTTCACTAAAAACATAAGTATGACTTTTTTTGTAAAATTTTCCGAACTTTTCATTAAAAATACTTTTAAAGACATAAATGTATGCTGTCACACTCTTGTAAGCCATTTAAACCTTAAATAGTGAAAATCAGCAATTCTGCTCCGGACTCTGGTAACCTAATACTGTCTAAAAGATGTCTTTTTATAGTCAGAAACTGCCTAAAAATTTCCAGAGTGGGTTTAAATCATTAAGATCACTTATGATCAAAATATCCGGGAAAAGTGCCCGAAATATTAATAGAAATGTATATTTGTTGCCTTATAACGATGAATCTATTAGCATGATCATTGCAAAAAAATTTGTGCACTTACCTTGGAGTGGTAGAAAAGTATCTTCATTTGTTTCAGTATCCATCTAATCTCCTGGAAGCTGCTAAAAATACAAATATTATTATACAAATGTAAAAAATTAATTTTTAAACATTTATAATGCTGAATTTTTAGTTTTACATCCCTTACAAGAATTATAATACTAATCTGAAGGATTACTATAAATATATAAACATCATTATTACAATAACTGAATATACGTATTTAATACAAAAGATATATATACCGACGCGGTGGCGGAGTGGTGGAAGCACACCTCGGCCGATCGCGAAAGTTAAGCAGCGCTGAGCGCGGTTAGTACTTGGATGGGAGACCATTCTCGTGCGGCTTTCGTGATCGGTTAGGTGTTTTTCACATTCCACAACGTGAGCGGGAGGTGTGAAACATTCGGTTTCGGTGTCAAGGCCTACGCAATGTGACTTTGACACCCAAAAAAAATGTTTCGAATACACCGGCCATCTCGGGTGAGGTTTTCCCTGCTTCACAGGTTTCCCTCATCCACGGGCATAACCCCGGGCGAATGCGAGATGGTGGGGTTTTTAAGAGAGGGGTAAAAGCACCCACACATAGGTGGTAGGTGGACACCGTTAAAGTCCCTCAGGGGATAAACGGTAGGAAGTGCCAGGAAAAAAGAGGGCACAAAATCAAGAATAAAAAAAAAAAAGAATACAAAAGATACATAAATAAATCGGATATATAATTATAATGAATAATATGATAACGTGACAGTGACAAGTTTGTGAAATCTAAACAATGTATTGCTGAATAATAATAATAATAATGTTGATACTTTTATAGTAATCCTTCAGATTAGTATTATAATTCTTGTAAGGGATGTAAAACTAAAAATCCAGCATTATAAATGTTTAAAAAATAATTTTTTATAGTTTTATAATGATATTTGTATTTTTAGCAGCTTACAGGAGATTAGATGGATACTGAAACAAGTGAAGATACTTTTCTACCACTCCTAGGTAAGTGCACAAATTTTTTTGCAATGATCATGCTAATAGATTCATCGTTATAAGGCAACAAATATACATTTCTATTAATATTTCGGGCACTTTTCCCGGATATTTTTACCATAAGTGATCTTAATGATTTAGACCCACTCTGGAAATTTTTAGGCAGTTTCTGACTATAAAAAGACATCTTTTAGACAGTATTAGGTTACCAGAGTCCGGAGCAGAATTGCTGATTTTCACTATTTAAGGTTTAAATGGCTTACAAGAGTGTGACAGCATACATTTAAGACTTTAAAGGTATTTTTAATGAAAAGTTCAGAAAATTATAAAAAAGAGTCATATTTATGTTTTTAGTGAAAAATGCATCCCCTGGAAGCTACAAATTCATGAAAATGGGCATATAATACAAAAAAGTGCTAAAATGTCAACTTCGACTCTCTGTAACTTAAAATAATTGTCTCGAAAAAATCTGAAAAAATTCAGGAGAACTACTGGACACCTCTAAAACATATTCCCAGAGTTATAGCAATATTCATTTTTTTCATCTTCGAAGTTACAGAGAACCACCATATATATATATACCCGGTTGAAAAAGCCCCATAGAATCTTATAGAAATATTATAACTTCTATAAGATAACTTACAGAAATTCTATAGGTTTTTATCCTTGCAAGCAATTTATACATTTCTATAAGAAAAAATTACATAGAAAAAAAATTAAAAATAAGTTTATAAGAATGTATAATATTATACATATAAAGAGTTTATCAAAGTTTATAAGAAGATTGTTTTGTATTATTTTATATTACATTTATTATTCGTCTTTTGTACCTTTTTATGCGACATTTAAGATAAATAAACTTAATAAGAATTTATAAGATTAAAATGATAAAAACATTATGCAATTCTATAAGGAATTTCTAATAATTCAACGTATCGTGATTTATTCGAAAATGTGTATAAAATATTTATAATTTTCTATCAGAATTACCAATTAAGAAAACGAATGTATTTTTATAAGTAATAATTTATACCATATTTATCAGTTTTAATGAGACATGTACGATAAAGGATTAATTTTTTTTTATGTATAAATTTCATTACTCTATACGTATCTATATTAAAACCAGGGTGCAGATACCACATAAAAACGTATAAAATTACTAGTTTATAGTAATTTATGTGAAGAAAAATATACGAAAACTTTTTTTGTCTAAATGTAAAATGCGTCATCTTACGGTATTTTATACGAAAAATCACATAACGGTATTAAAATATTAATTGTTATATTTTATAGGTTTATATACTTTTAATCGTGTAAAATAAATTGTTACAATTTACAAATTTATTATTTTCTATACGAATTTCACAATGATTTGCTTGTATGAAACTCTATAAGATTAGACTCATAAAAATTGTACACGATTCTATTCTTTAAAATTGTATCACGAATTGATTAATATTTTTTTATGAGGATTGTTGTACAATAACATGTATAGGTCTCTATAGTTAATATCTTATAAGGTATGTATACATTTCTATAAGAGACAAATTGTCGCAATTAACAAATTTATCTTTTTCTATACGAATTTCATAATGATTTGCTTGTATGAAACTCTATAAGTTTAGACTAATAAAAATTGTATACGATTCTATCCTGTAAAATTGTATCATGAATTGATTAATATTTTTTTATGAGGATAGTTGGAGAATAACACGTATAGGTCTCTATAGTTAATATCTTATAAGGTATGTATACATTTCTATAAGAGACAAATTGTCGCAATAACAAATTTATCTTTTTCTATACGAATTTCACAATGATTTGCTTGTATGAATCTCTATAAGTTTAGACTCATAAAAATTGTATGTCAATCCGATTAATGAATTTAATTTTTATTAACATAATTTACCTTTTCCAGTAATCATTAGATACTAAAATGACACAAATTTAAGAGTTAAAAAAATATGTGAAATACATAAAAAATGTATGTTTTATGTTTTATTTATATTATAATTGGTATCTTTATGACATTTAAATGTTAATTACATTAAATGCGGCCATAAATTTTTTATTTTTTTATAGTTATTATTTAATTATTAAATCACACTCTATAACACTGCTTATTGTTTTAATTATAGCTTTAATGTTTCCTGTCGAATGTCTTCGGTAAAATTGACCTAACCCTTTTTAAATAAAGTTATAATTTTTCAATTTCACTCTTTTTTAATTCTTTTTTTTTGGATCATAAAATGTATTTAAATCGTTTCGTCCATAAACAAAAATGCATAAAATTTATCCTATAATTTTTGTATTTTATTATCGTATAGTCAAAATTTTAATTTCAATGTAAATAGACGAACAAATTGCCAATTTTGTTCATTTTTCTCTACTTTTACTGTTTTCACAAAGAAATCTAAATTCTTTACTCTCTGAAAATAAAATACAAAAAATATAAGTTAAAACTATAACTATTTCATGCACTTTTGTTCATGGTCAAAACAATCTCAATATACATTTTACGATATGCAAAAAAAAATTAATTTAAACAAAATAGCGACATTGTTATATTAAATTTTTAACGGTCTGTAACGAGCCAGAATATATAAATATTCATAATCATTAGTCCATGGTGTGCTACAAATTTGCAGCCTCTACACCAAGTTCGATGAGTATAGAAATTTTAATTCTGGAGACTAAAAATATAGATGTGGAAATAAAAATTATTATAAGATAACATTAAATATAAATTTAAAGAAAGTGTATGATAAAATTGTAATGAATGTTTCGACCACAATTGCCAGTTGGTCTCATCAGTAAGGACTGGCAATCTACCTTAGACATTGAATATAGAAATTATATCGAAATAGACCAAGAGCAATACTATTGAATGGGGTATATATATACATTTAGAAGACTTTATCACTTACATGTATTCAAAACCTTATTTAGGCGTGTGTGGTCATTTTTGCGCCTACCCAAGACAATATTGATTGTTTTCAACTTTATCCACTAGGGGTTTTTTCTTGGTTTTGAATACATGTAAGTGATAAAGTCTTCTAAATGTATATATATACCCCATTCAATAGTATTGCTCTTGGTCTATTTCGATATAATTTCTATATTCAATGTCTAAGGTAGATTGCCAGTCCTTACTGATGAGACCAACTGGCAATTGTGGTCGAAACATTCATTACAATTTTATCATACACTTTCTTTAAATTTATATTTAATGTTATCTTATAATAATTTTTATTTCCACATCTATATTTTTAGTCTCCAGAATTAAAATTTCTATACTCATCGAACTTGGTGTAGAGGCTGCAAATTTGTAGCACACCATGGACTAATGATTATGAATATTTATATATTCTGGCTCGTTACAGACCGTTAAAAATTTAATATAACATAAAATTCACGAGCGTATTACTCTTTAAAAATAGCGACATTTTCTGCATTTTTTTGTATTCAAAAATTGATCCTTTTTTTGAAAAAAAAACATCCAAATCTATAATATATGAAAAAATCAGCGCAGTTATTAGGACATGTTTTAAATATTAAATAATGTCTATAAAAATAGAAAACAAAATTTTGGCCGTCTAAGAGCTAAAATAATAAATTAAAAATATAAAGCAATTTATGTTTCCGGATTTTAATTCATCATTTTTGATTATGATTTTTAAGAATTTTCAATTATTTAAATGAGCACGATTTTTAAGGGAAAAATGGCGACTTTTTTTATAAAAATTTCCAAAACATAGTATTGCTTTATTATAATAAAAACAATTATTTTTATATTTAATATTTCTACAATTAACAATTAATATTTTTATAAATAACAGCATAAAAATTCATCTAACTTAAAAATAATAAGTAATAGAATTAATTTTTGTTCTAAACGATGTACCCAAATTTTTCCAGATATTTAAATCGATAATTAAGTTATAATGTTTGAGTTAAAATTTTATGCCTTTTTAACTAATAATTACCGACCAGAAATTGTTTTTTTTTTCAATTATTATTAATAAAAACCGTTTTAATCTACCCGTATTTAATTCAATTTTTATTTTGACAGATACCTATAATTTGAGTCTACTGACATCCCGTTAAAATTAATTTTTTGCATAAATGCATAGAAAATGCGAATATATTAAAATGCATATGTATATTAAATGTATATTTAAATATATGTTTTTAATTATTAAATTTATCCTGGTAATAATCCTATTAATTTAAAATTTTCGAATTCGAATATTTCGAAAATGCGCGCTTCTATAAACTCTGCAGTAAAGTCACGGATCAGTGTAGCTGACTTCAGTACTACAGCTAGAGCAAGAGCGAAGAGAGAATAAAAGAGAATCAAGAATCCATATCCGCGGCGACCGTCGGTACATGCTTATGGTGGCGGTTATTGATAGCAACAAAGTTTGTTTGCCAACCCTGCTAAAAATAATCGATTGAAATCGATAGACATGGAAAGATTTTGCATATAAATCGATTCAAATTGATTAATTTTAATCGATTTGTATGCAAAATCTTTCCATGTCTATTGATTTCAATCGATTATTTTTAGCAGGGAATCGCCAGATTTACTATTTCTCCAGTTAAGGTTAAAAATAATGGTAAGTATATTCAATAAAATACTTTATTCAGTATATTTTTACATTTCGATAATTATATATATCTTATTTAATAAACAATTTTTTTCAGATACTGCATAACCTACAAACCACGTGGCGTTTATACTGCAAATACCAATGATGCATTATTTCACGGGATTCAATTTGCAATAGGTACCATTGAATATAACGTTTACGTCATTCTTCCTTCTGCGCGTATCGTAAGTACTTTTGAAAATCTAATGTAGTTTAAAGAATTTGTACCCCATGCAAAATTGGCTTAGATTTCGTCTAATTTCTGATAAAGAAAATATATAAAGAACTTTTCAAATATGTAGATAAAAAGTACTTAATTAATTTCCTTGTAGCCAAATTGGATTCAGTTCAAACTCTAGATTTCAAATTTATATACATATGCATAGAAAATGCTTTCATTTCATTCAACTTGTCGACTGAAAAGAGATTCACATATTAAGTTTAGAAAAATTTGATTATATTATGTGTATTACATATACATGTCTCAATTGATAGTTACGTGGAGAAGTGGAGCATCTGCGACAAAAAATGTAATTATTGCTTTCAAAATGTTAGGACAGTTAAAAAATCATCTATGTTAAGAACAAAATGCGAAAATTGTCCAGGGAGAAAATCGTTGACTGATACATGGAGGTCAGTTCAAACTCTACATTTCATATTTATATGCATACACATAGAAAATGTTTTCTAAATTTATTAATTAATTATTTTTAATAAATTAAATAATATATAAAAAAATTTAATTAATTAGTTTTGTTAATTTATTAATTATTAATTAAAGTTATTATATGAAATAATTAATAAATTATAGCATGTAAATAATTATGATAAATGTATGAAATTGAAGGAGTTAAAATCAACTGGTTACATTGCTTCCTGCTTTACCGAGACAACAAGCCTGTCTGCCTGTGTATTTTCGGTAGTCTGCTTCTATTCTATTTTGCGTATAAGTAGGTTAGAAGTTTATATTTACTATCAAGACTGCAAGTGAGTTATCATCATTTTATTATGGAAAAAGAAGAAAGAAACACTAGTGCAGACTAGTTGCATGTCATTATTATTTGCTCCGTCACAGAGCGCATTAACGCTGCGGCAGCAATTTTAAATTTTGTGTACTCCCTAGTAGAAAAAAAGCAGTGAAACTGCTAAGCGGACTAACCTCCAATTAGAATCAGCTGGCCAGTGTCGAAGTTGAAGCACTGCTTGAGAATCGATATGAATCGAAAGTAATATGATTTGTAAACATTACCTACAAAATATTCACGAAATCATTTTTTTGTTCTAAAAGTTTAATCCATTAAGTCCCAACTGAACGTTTTCTTTCTGCAATTTTCGAGGGTGTATTTTCTGCTAAAATAAGTTATAAAAAATTCCTCAACAAGCAAATTTAATGTAAAATTAACTGAAGTATCAGAATTTTCCATGAGATTTTTGAAAAAATGAAACCGCGAAGAGCTGTACACGATTTTTTCCAAAAAAAAAACATGGATTTAAGAATTCTTGTTGTGAGTAAAGAAATCGCGTCCTCGAAACTTGAACTTTAAATTCGTTAATTATAATCATGAATATAAAAATTTTTAAAATCCTCTTTTTCAAAATATTTATTAATTTTTTATACAAAAATGACAGACTTTTCGAAAAATGTTGCTGAATAAAGAGTTCGTAGAACTGATCAGAGCATACAGTGGAACTTTTCGACAACGTTTTAACGACCTACAATTTTTTTAAATTTTGGGATTTTGAAAAATTGTAAATGTCGTCAAAACATTCTGAAAAAAAAATCCACCGTATTCTTTGATCAATTCTAAGAACTGTTTGTTCAGCAATATTTATTCGAAAAGCCTCACATTTTCCTACCAATAATCCCTGAATATTTCGGTGATTTTTACGTGTTTAAGCCGCCATTTTGGATGTTTCCACCATTATGTCCATGATTATAATGAATGAATTAGCATTTTTTATCATTTGCAATTTAAAGTCAATCACGGTTATTCGCGAGTTCTGATAAAAGCCTATGTATAAGAAGCCAACTTTTTAACGTAAATCTTTTAAATTTCTCGGTAAAAAATATTGAAAAAATTTGTTGCGTTAGTCAGGATAAAAAATTTGTGTTACCAAAATATAGTTGAAACAATTGATTGTTAAGAATGTAGATTTTGAATCATGTTTGTTATTTACAAACGGATCAAATGTTGAATATAACAAATTAATAAATAAATACTATTTGAATCTCTGTTTACGTCAATTAATTAGTATTTCAAGCTCTTAAATTTACAAAAATAGAGAAGCATAAGTAGAATTTACTGCAAATTTTTAGAAAAAATAATAATTATCTATTTTAGCTCTAAAAAGCACACCATTCTAAATGGAAACTATTTAAGCTTATCTTTCTTTTCATTATTAATTTAAATTTGTATCCCTAAAAGCTGGTAACATTATTTGCATTATCAACTGCATATAATTAATAATTTCAATTATTTTCTTACTTACAGGAATATTTGAACACTATTTAAGAACCGAAAAACAATGCAACGATGTTGAAATCGCAATAGAGACAAACAGGTTGGGTCATACATCGCATCCAAAATTCAGGGTATCACTTCAAGGTTAGCGAAGCAAAAGAGGAACCTAAATACTAATAAATCTAAAGAGCAACATTACAGTAATGTGAGAAAAGATGATGCCGGAATAACTGATGATGAACAAGATCATGTCGAAGATAGTTGTTATGAACAAGATGTTGTCGAAAAAGATGATGATGAACAAGATGATGTCGAACAAGATGATGATAAACAAGATGATGCTGAAAAAGATTATGATAAACAAGATGATGTCGAAAACGATGATGATGAACAAGATGATGTCGAAAACGATGATGATGAAAAGATGATGTCGAAAACGATGATGATAAACAAGATGAACTCGAACAAGAAAATGGCAAACAAGTTGATCTCGAACAAAATGATGATAAACGAGTTAATCTCGAACAAGATGATGACAAACAACTTGATCTCGAACAAAATGATGACATAGTAGATTAGTAGTAGATTTTAATGAAGACGATGGCCAGGAATATGATACAGAAATAAATTCTGATGAAGAAGATGATAAATCTTAGTTTTAAAAACTTTAGTTATTATAAAGTATTAATTACTACTAAAGGAATTATAGAAAAATTATAATAGAATTTTACCAGTATTGCTACAAATTAAGGTATACCAAAATCATGTATACCATCTCAGGTCTTCTGTCAATATTGTTGCGTTTAGTACAATGCTCTGTACAATTATTATGTAAATGTAGAAAAAAGATTGGTTTTGGATATTTAAATTTTAAATTGAATATTTATGCAAAGGAAGATGCATCCGCGCGTACGTAGTGCACATACCATTGCACTTACATATTTATTCCTACACAAAAATTGTAGGTTAAAGTATTTACTAAGATATTTCATTGTTTATTACAGCTTATAATAATTATAGATTAAGTAGTTAATTTTTGATTTCCGAAACTTATAAAATATAATAATGAAAACAGTATTACGAACACTTGTCATACAAGATTAAACTACAAAACGTACCAAATTAATATTTAAAGATTTATGTTTGAGTTTTATAAAGATTATTTTAAACTTTGGATTACAAAGTTGTTTGATTTGACTATCACATTAGTACCTCGTACACATATACCTGTAAGCGTTTCCCACTTATACAAATATATATACTTATAATTACATAAAACGACTTTATTTCTTACATTCCTATAGCTATTCAAATGATTTCTCTACGTATATGCTCAAAATTTATAAAAAATGTAAGTTTAATACATTTATACTAAAATTAAAAGGTATCAATAATATTGACTTTAGCGCATATAAAATTCTGATGAGTCTTTGTCTAGCATTTTAGAGCGTTAAAAATCGATAAATATAACAACGTTGTATAAAAATGCCCAAACGGTATACTTGATAACTTAATAAATCCGATAAGCAAGTATTAGGATAAAAATGATCATATATGTTATATTATATGCAATTTACAATTTAAAAAACGTCTGCTTCTGTACATTTCAATACGTACAAATTTCATAAAAACCTATAAGAAGTACAGGGTAATTAGTGGAGCTGATTTGAAATCCCGATAAACTAGTATAAAAATTCCTATAAGCTATACTTGATATCTTATAAAATTACATAAGCACACATTAGACCAAACATTGTTCCCGTATAGAATATTATAAAATTGATCAAATATGTCTTATATTGTATACGGTTTACAATATAAAAATCGATTATTTTAAAACAGTTCAATAGTACAAATCTCATAAAAACCTATAAGAAGTAGTGGGTAATTAGTGGATCTGATTTGTAAATCGCGTATAAAAATGTATAAAAACTTTGTAATATTTTATGTGCATGATCCTATATGAATTGATAAAATGTAATTAGACGTACATTCGTAATTGATTATAAGATTGTATAGAATAAAATTTTTTATTTATTTATTATTCAGTATAAAAAATGGTAAACTCTTTGTTAATCTTATTAGTATAGAAACATATAGGTAAATTATTTAAAATAAATTTCAATATGATATATCCCATAAAATTTTATAAAATATTTTATTTATTCATTTTCTCCAGATAAATTTTATAAAATCTTATAGAATTTTTATTTCAACGTTTTTCCATTTTTAACGATTGTGCCGTTTCTTATAAAATCTTATAGAAAAAATAATTCACATAGAAACTTATAAACATTGTATTAGATTTAGCATATAAAATTTTATAAAAATATTAAATCTCTATACGAAGTAACTGATAACTTTTTATAAATCATATTTTGTATAATTTTTTATAGGATATCTAGGGTGCAGATACCACATAAAATATTATTTAATATTTTTTTATAAGATTTATGGGGCTTTTTCAACCGGGTATCTATATCTCGAATCCTGAAATCTTAGACACAGCGGTGCCGGTGAAATATTTATATAATATAGAGAGATATACATTTAACTTTAAAATTACATAATATTAAAAATAAGTATAAGCTTATTACACACACATATGCACCCACACACGCACACACACACACACACACAGCTTCTAATAAGTATAAGCTTATAAAAAATAGTCTCAATCACTACCCACGTGTAATCCCGTTTAATAAAATGAACATAACCACGAATTTATTTTATTTCAGTTTCCAAAGCTTAGAGCTCTGCAAAGCCTGATACCTTATCACTTAAAATCAGTCACTCGAATTCAAACTATTTAGTCTTTTCGAATTCAAAAAGTATCTTTCTAAAGATATATACGATTTTTTATTTACCCAATCTGAATTATTAAAACATTTTTAATTAAAATGTTTAATTAAACTGTTTTTAATAGATTATTTATTTAGAAGTATTATTTAACTTATTTAGTAAATTATAGTTTTTATCTTGATAATTAACGTTAAAGAGCTGATTTCGTTCTAATAAGTGGGTCAAAACGCTTAAAAGAAAGTATCTTCACAAGAAAAAAATCGCCTTTTTTACCAATTTTTATGTAAATTAGCTATTTTATATTTATTGGAAGACGTATCTTTATAGATGTTTAAAAAGTTTGTACAACGTAAGAAATTTTTGGTGGCCCTGAAAAGGGCCGATTGTTGCAGTTGTTCAGTTGATTTATTTGGAACTGGTGTACTTGGTGACGGCCTTGGTGCCTTCACTGACGGCGTGCTTGGCGAGCTCACCGGGAAGCAGAAGCCTGACGGCAGTCTGGATCTCCCGGGAGGTGATGGTCGACCTCTTGTTGTAGTGAGCAAGCCTCGAAGCTTCAGCGGCGATGCGTTCAAAGATGTCGTTGACGAAACTGTTCATAATGCTCATCGCCTTGCTGGAAACACCAGTGTCGGGATGGACCTGCTTCAACACTTTGTAGATGTAAATGGCGTAGCTTTCCTTCCTCTTCTTTTTGTGCTTCTTCTTGTCGCCTTTCGTAATATTTTTAACGGCCTTACCGGCCTTCTTGACTGCCTTTCCACTGGTTTTGGGTGCCATGGCTTCGATAGCTGTGCTCAAACACAAACTGATGCCGACTCACTGTCTGCCGTTCCTTTTTAAGTCATTCGGAGCAGCAGCTGCGCGCCAACCGGTTTTGAGACTCCCCACTACCGCGAGTAGCGCGAGTATTGTCGACAGACGTTGGTGCGCAGCTGTTGTGTCGAAAGGTATAAAAGCGAGGGTCGGCCAGCCAGGCAGCATCAGTTCTTTTAGATCTGTCAGTTGACTCGTGTTACTCCATACAAAAAACTATCATGTCCGGAAGAGGCAAAGGCGGTGGCAAAGTGAAGGGAAAGTCAAAGACGCGCTCTAACCGAGCTGGACTCCAGTTCCCCGTCGGGCGTATCCATCGGCTGCTACGTAAAGGAAACTACGCAGAGCGCGTGGGTGCCGGTGCTCCGGTCTACCTGGCCGCAGTGATGGAGTACTTGGCCGCTGAGGTCCTCGAGTTGGCAGGTAACGCCGCTCGTGACAACAAGAAAACGAGGATTATCCCCCGTCATCTCCAGCTGGCCATCCGCAACGACGAGGAGTTGAACAAATTACTCTCTGGAGTCACCATCGCCCAGGGTGGTGTCCTACCCAACATCCAGGCTGTTCTTCTTCCCAAGAAGACCGAGAAAAGCTCTTAAACGCCTTAACTTTTATTATACAATCGGCCCTTTTCAGGGCCACCAAATTATTAAAACGTATAAGAATAACTCTTTGTGAACATAATATGGATATCATTAAACTTTTTTGATATTTTACATATTTTAAATTAAACTTCTGGTCATTTTAGCTATTGAACTAATTTTCTTTTACTTTAAATTAGTTTCGATAATCAATATTGGTCAAGAATTTATTTAGCCAAGTTTAGAGCTACACGCAACACGTAATTTTTTATTTTTATTTTTTAAATATTTTTTATGCCAAAAGTATGAAAGAATCAAAATGGCACTTATTGAAGAATTGATCATATACAAATCACCAAATGTTAAAAGTTATGTTTTTGAAACTTTTGGTAATTTGCTATCGTTTTTAAATATCATAGGACAAGTTTCCTTTTCAACAAAAGAGATTTTACTTGCTTTCTAAGACATAATACCGTTATATTTTAATATACGTTTTATGTTCCATTTTATAGATTTGACAAATCAAGTGTATTTAATCAATTGCATGAAAATATGACTTAGTTTTGCGGTGCAGAAATTTTTTAACATATGCTTGTTGTATTTACCTGGAACTTTATAGAATTATTTATTTAATTCAAAGAAAAATGTTTATATCGATTTTTAGTGAACAAACCAAGTAATAATTTAATTGGCCACATTTCGATGGAAGTCCTCTATCCTCATAAGTTATACCTTTATTAAATCAATCATTTTTTACAATATTCTACCTAATGATATATCTAGTAACGAACATCCAGCATTACAATTCACGAATAATTAATTGTTTTATTTAACTTTTTATTTAAGTACACTTTATTTATCGTAGACTATTGTTACGGATGGTAATAATCCATTAAATAATTATTCCAAATAATATATGAAATCAAGAAACGTTAAAAGCAACATTTAGGAAAGAATATAGAAGAAAGCGTGCAGTCTGAAACACGAGTCGCCGTTTCCTCTCGAGCCAGACATCGCGCGTTCTCACGAAAAGCGCTGACTTTAAAATTGCAATACACCAAGAAAATCATACACACACATAGTTACAAATCACACAATAACGAAAATCGCCACGTGCATTGAGCCTCCCGCTTCTAATTATCGGAGGAAGGGGATTCAAAGATGCGAACAGATAAATCGGTCAAACGAATTGACCCGGCCTCTCTGATCCAGCCAATTTCGACTCGAGAACATCAACCATCTGAAGGAACGACGACCACTATTTTGAGCGACGGAAGCTTCAGTCGGCTTCAGTGTGACCAGCGATTCTCGATTACGTATACTTACACTGAAAAAAAATTTTTTAATAACAAAAAAATTTTTTTTGGGACAAAATAATTCTTGATTTTAATAGTAGCAAATAGCAAATCCACTTAAAACAATTAAATAATTTATTTAATTAAATCAAGTGTAAATATTTAATGGCAAACAATATTTTCTTGAAGAGAATAAATATTTATTTAAATTTAAGTAAAAAAAGCGCTGAATTTTAAACTTTAATAAACATTTTTCTTGAAAAAAATTAATATTTTATAGTTCAAAAACCGAAGATATTGAAACAACATAATAATTACTTAAATTCAAAAATTATTTAGTTGAAACTAAAAATTATTTTGTTGTAGATGTAGGATTAGAAAAATAATTCGCTAAATTTCAATAAATATTATATTGATACAAAAAAAAAGAACTTCAATTAATTTAAAGAATTATTGATTTAAAGAATAAATTGTTTAAATCTAATTAATCTTTCTTAGAGAGTAGCATCTGCAAAAACTTATTTGATAAAAATAAAAAAAATAATACTTAAAATCAATAAAATAATATTTAAATTTAAAAATGTTTTATTTGAATCTAATAACGATTATTTTAGAAGTAGTTATTACAGAAAATTATTTATTAAAATTTAATAATTTTTTTTTATTTTTAAAAAAATTTTATTGAATGAAAATTATCATTTCTTATATTGAAGAAGGAATTACTTGACTGTAAAATATATTTTATTGTATACATAACATTTACGACATTATTTATTAAATTTCGAAATCGATTTTCTTGATTTAAAAAAGACAGAGCTTGAACCAAACTTACAGATTATCCATTCTAATAATTAATTGGTTAATTTGAGACTCCGGTGGTTGTACTATCAATTTTTGTTTATTCGTCAAATTTTTTTTTTATTTTTTACAAAAACGACGTTTCGGTCATTTCGGCACTTACACCATGACCCTCTTTAGGTTCACTGTTATTCGAAATATATGAATAGTTATAAAACAAAATCAATGTAACAATAATTGTATCGTAGTAAAATAAAGAGAAATTTATAAACAAACTTACAACATTAGTTCTAATGAACACGGACAACTTGCAGGATATAACTTGATTAGTCTAGATGTTGTCAGTTTGTTTACGAATACTGATAGTAGTTTAATAATGAAAGCTGTAATAGATAACTGGAAGTTTATTAAAAGTTATATTAAAAAACAAAAAAAAACGTCGTGTGTTATTTCACTGATAAAAATATGTTTTATCTTTGCAAAACAGAAATTAATATCTTCTTGACTAATATTTATAATATTGTTCATATTATATTTTGTTCCGTGCACTCTTACCCATGACAAAGAATTTTAATTTGAAAAACTGTGAAATGGTAAATAATCTTTAAATTTGATTAAATCTTTTGAATTATTTAATTTACAAAGAGAAACACCATGCAATGGTTTTTCGAAAAATCCATTGTTGCAATCAAATCGATGACAATACTGCAATTGATGCTTTAAAGCTTAGGTATAAGATGGATTTTTTCGACTAGTGATAATTTTACTATTCTCTTTTATTTGTTTGTTTTCCTTCGAATCGAATCGTACCCATGTTCTTAGTCGAGCCAAATTTACGCATTACTCTTGCATAATGTAGAAAATTGTGGCTTTTTATTGTTAAATTCATTTTCAATAGTTTTTGACGCATTTTCAAAAATCTGATACTAACTTTTTAAAATTACATATGATTATTTCATTTATGACATCTGTCGTAAATGTGCATGCAAGTTTTCGAACTACTAAATACAGTTTCCAGTGTTCGTTATTTTTTGGCACAAGATCACCAATATACAAACATAAATTCATTACTAAAGTTGTCATTTCAGATGCAGATAAAATTATTATTCCTTTTTTTATTGATTCTTCGTTCAGAGAGGATGGAATATTTGAATCAGACGTATAATCAATATAACTTTTTCTTTCATTAAAAATTTTTAAAGTAAAGTATTTTTTAACGTGAATTAAATTATTTAAAATTCGAGCTATATCAGTTCTGCATGTACCTTCAAAGAAGTCGTGAACGTAGTCAAGTACAGAATTATAAGTCACATGATAATTTCGAATTATATTGAAGACACATTCTTCAGATATTCCAAAAGATTTATTTTTACAATGTTCGTTGTAATATTGTTCAGTTCTTAACAACTCTAATTTTTCTTTTGTTTGTTTCTTTAGTTCAGATTTTTCAATGAAGCAAAATCGACAACAGTAATATGAATTAAAACTTTTGGAAAATCCAAGGATAGTATTTAATCCCAAATTATCGCCTGTTATGTAAGATAATATAAAATAAATTTGTTCTTCGTTGCCATCAATATTAATTTTAATTCCATTATCTTGCATATTTATAATTTGATTTGTTATATAGTGAAACATTTGTTTATTACCCAATTTTTTATGTATTTCATAACTATGTAGTTGACATAAAAAAATATTCTCTAATTTACTATTATACTCTTTGGGTAAAATAGAAATCGAGCAATATACTGCTCTAATTTTATTTATAGATCTATGAGAACCTAACACGTTATTAATTTCAAATTCAGCAAAATACAAATTTAAAGGAATAATAGTTTTATCAGGATTTCTCTGTTCCATTAATTTCCAGAAGCTGCCTTTTATTAAAGAATCTATATTTGAGTTTTGTTTACACTTTTTTATGTGATTTTTTATAGTAAAATAAAATCCAGGTAACTCTAAAAAGTTTTTAAGTACTTCTTTCACAGGTACTATACTTAAAGTGATTTTGTGAGATCGAAAACAACGTTTACCCTTAGATATACCAAATTTTAAAACCGTTTTTAAACCTACTTGTTATGGCTTAAATAGACAACCAATTTGTTCGAGAAATTTAAATGCTCGATGTTCAGTTTTAAAAGTATGAAATCCCGTTTTAAATATATTTAACATACTACACAATTCAGTCATTTTGTGATATTTCTGTTGAAGAAAATCTACACACTGTTCAATGTACTCTTTACACATATCAATAATTATTTCACTTGTTCACGGAAAGAATTTTCAATAAAAAATTAATCTAATTTCCATTAAAAATTTACAGTTTGTCATAGTAATGACAGTCCATTAAGATATCGTGATAAAAATTACATGCAAATCTTATATTTTATCGCTTTAACGATAATTTTTAATGAGTGTCTTGTAAATTTTACAGTACCGTCACGGTAAAATTTACTCTACTCGCGCATAGCAACACTAATATATATATATATGGGGTATTCCACGTGAAGTGGTCCGATGAAAATTTTAAAATGCACCAAATTTTGGGTACACTTTGCAAATGTTTTTCAGAATACAGAAAAAAATTTTTAGGTACTGGAATCTATTTGCTCAAAAGTTATTCTAACCTCAAAAAGTGAATTTTTCCATATTTTTTTCAACACCAGCTGGGTTTACCGCTATATAACTCAAAATCTATCAACTTTTGCTATAGAACATTATATGTAACATTCGTTGCTAATTATATCTAGAATTTATTCTTCTGGGTTAGAATTTCTAATCTCAAGGTCAGTGTTACATAAACTACATGTCAATATTCAACTTGAAAAAAGTGCAAGTGCGCCACCTTTGATTTTTTAATCCAAAAGTCTAAAAGAAAGCTTGGAGCAATACCTTTCAAATGGTCTGTAGCATTTTTATGGCCTCCAATTCTGTAAAAAGTTATGACAATTTAAAGAAACACGAAATTTTTTTAAAAATTTAAATGGAAATTACCATGTTAAATTTTGTAAATTTTTTGTCTTTCTTTAAATTGTCATAACTTTTTACAGAATTGGAGGCCATAAAAATGCTACAGACCATTTGAAAGGTATTGCTCCAAGCTTTCTTTTAGACTTTTGGATGAAAAAATCAAAGGTGGCGCACTTGCACTTTTTTCAAGTTGAATATTGACATGTAGTTTATGTAACATTGACCTTGAGATTAGAAATTCTAACCCTGAAGAATAAATTCTAGATATAATTAGCAACGAATGTTACATATAATGTTCTATAGTAAAAGTTGATAGATTTTGAGTTATATAGCGGTAAACCCAGCTGGTGTTGAAAAAAATATGGAAAAATTCACTTTTTGAGGTTAGAATAACTTTTGAGCATATAGATTCCAGTACCTAAAAATTTTTTTCTGTATTCTGAAAAACATTTGCATAGTATACCCAAAATTTGGTGCATTTTAAAATTTTGATCGGATCACTTCACATGGAATACCCCATATATATATTAGTATATTGCAGTCGAAGATTCATTTTTAAAGAATGAAACGTTTTTCGCCCGTTCGAAGCGAGTAAAAATGTCGAATGAGGTAGAAAAACTTTCGGCAGCAGTATCGAAATATATTTTATAATACAATTGCCGAAAAGCAGTAACAAAATTGTGATTTTGAGGTTATAGCGCTATGTATATAGATATATGTGAGAAAACGTTCACTGTGTAACATTATTTTTAGTAAGCTAAATTTTTATTAAATATAGTTAAATAAATACATTAAATTAATTAATGATAAATTTCTCAATGATTAGGTATGGTAAATGATATTAAATATTTTATCAACATTTTATTAAAGCAGAAAAATACTAAAGCATTTTTGTTTCAACTTGTTTATTATTTTGAACTTATTATCTCTGTACAACAATTAAAACCTATTTATACAATCATTTATAGCCAATTTTTTAAAATATAAGTTTTACCAGTCGGAATTTTCATACTGTACGTAATCGTAACTCCGAACAATTCACTTTTGGGAAGAATTACATTTTTACTTGTTTTTGAACAAATTTCGTACATATTAATAGTATATTACATACCATGGCCAGTAAAATAAGAAATGTCTCAGATCACATGTAATTGTCGGCCGAGGCGAAGCCGAGGTGGACGATCATGTGATCTGAGGCTTTCTTTTTTACTGGCCATGGTGTGTATACTATTTTTCTGCTCGACGTTGCCGGAAAACGGCATCTTCAATTCGCGCAGCGGCCGGGAAGTTGCCGCTTTCCGGCCGGAGGGCAGAAAAATGTTTATCCAATGTTACGTCTAATAATATTGACCCTATAATTAAATATTCTGTTAAACTTACATAAAGGATTTGTAAAATTTCAATGAATTGAGGACCATTTTCTTGTGGTATCATTACAATCTTTCCATTTTTGATTATTTTTCCGTCCAGCAATACATGTTTTATTGTAAATATTTGAGATGAATTTTTAATATCATTAGACAATTCTTTTAAAATAAATGGAAAGCCACTAATGTCAGAAATATTTATTTGAGTTAAATCAATTGAAGGATCGATATCTTCTGTCGTCAATTCTCGCAGAATTCGATAATTAAATCGCAATTGGTGTTTAATAGCAATTGAGCGGCAAACATTTATGCGATTATTACTAACGTGCGAGACTGCTTTACCTTCCTTATGTTGAGCTTCGAATCGAATGCTACTTATTTTCCATAGAGGTCCAACCAGTTTTAAAATTAACGGGTAATATACCAGTAAGTGGTGTTTGGGCTTTAAACTGCCAGGAAACAGAAAAGTCATATTTTCTAAATAAGCTAAAATTGTTAATTGCAATTGTGCAGTTGTGTGCACGTCGATGCAATCACTTGTTGTTATATCAGTTATTGAACACAATAATTTTACCATTTCCCATTCTGCATTATTTTCGGGAATTAAGTGCCCTATAATTAATCGTATATGTCTAAGTAAACAAACCATTTCGGAAGCTGACATTTTGATTTTTTTTTTCATAATTTGTTCATATGTTACTTCTGGTGGTTTATTTTTAGAATCCCCGTAATTAAAACCTTTGATGTAGGAACTCAAACTTTGTAAATTAAAAAACTTATGAACCTTTATAAATTGATGAAAAAATATACCTAAATCATATTGCGCTATCCCCTCGTGTGTGCCCAACGAATTAATAAAATGAGCATTTATAATTTGTTATTATATGCGCATATTACATTTATATTTACAGTCAAATAGTAAGGAAGAAAATTATTATTTAACATACCAGTTGGTTCAAATATTTCTGACGCAGGTGAATTTTCAGTTGTATTATTTGTTGGTTTTAACAAACCTACTTTACGTAAACGAACTTTTGTGTATTCGTAGTGCTCGAATAATGAACCTGTAGCATTTATCCGCTGCTTATTAACTTTTCGATAAGGTATATAATATGTAAACCTACTTTCCCCAGGAAACAGTTCAGCTATTTGTTTTGAAAGTTCCAAAAATCGTTGAGAGGAAATACTAAAATATATTTGAATTTATTAGCTACTAAAATATATAAGTATAAATGAAACTATTCACAATTAAAAGACTTACATGAATTTGTCTAAGTAATCGGGCTCTGCTTTAATAGAAAATGCTGCAAACTTCTCATCGATTTACATAATCGTTATTTTTTCTATAAATTGATATTATAGATTTCCCATCAGTACTGCTATTCAACAGCTGGTAAATCAACTATAATATTGAAACAGTAATTGTAAATAATAAGTTAATTTTGCGTACACTTTGTACATAAATGAATGCATTATATTTACATTGTTTTCATAACTTCCTGGCCAATTCAATGAAGCCTACAAAATTATATTTAACGATTAAAATACCATGTCAAAATATAAATCACAGACAATCATTAACTATTTGTTGCACGATATAAGCCTTTTAGAATGCTTAAATGCTTTGCTTATTAAACAATTCACTATTTTTAAGTTGATAAGAAATCTTTCTTATGATGTACGTATAAGAAATAGATCGAACCAAAGCTACCCTGAAATCTAACCTCAGAAACTGTACGTGACGCATCACTTATATTGCTCGAAAAAATAACTCGTATAAGCCGTTTAGAAGTTCTTATTCTCAAATGTTAATATTACATATTTTTGTTTTAGCTATTAATGGCTACATACATGTTTATTTACTTAAAAAATTACTGTTGGTGACCGATGGTAAACGTTAAAATGTTTATAATCTTACTTGTTGTATTTGAACAAGACTGCTTAGTGATATGAATCGACCCTTACCATACTCGTTTTATCTGCAATAAAAACAAGAATATACTATGTTAAAATTAATGTTTTTAATTTTAATGATCACTGACTATAAGGTAATTTTCCGCATATTGAATTACTTTTTCTGAAACTGATTTAATTGATATTATTATATAATTAACTTACCTCTTTTGCCAGTAGATTTTTCAACCTTCATTCGCATGCATGTCAACGCCAACCTAAACGCTAAACTAACAAAAGTGCAACACATCCTTCTTTTGTTTTGATCCAAATTCGCCGCCATAAAAGTTCTACTTCACGGCTTGGTAAAAATTACCATGACGGAATGGTAAAACTTGTACTGTGCACATTAAATTATATTGAGAATCACCATATTTATTAAAATGACTTCCTACAAATTTTGTATCTTGAAAAAATTACATTGTGCAACGGTAAAATTTCTTTGGACGTTACTTTAATGTTTTCTTATACACTTTAAAAAATATTCTAACATTTGAGTAAAAATTTGGTAGATTTTGTTACGTCCCAGGTTTACCGTGATAATCACGGTAATTTTTATAAGAAAATTCTTTCCGTGTTAAATGTCTATTTAAACTTCCATAAGCATACATTTTAGTTATAAAGCATAAAGCTATAGACGAAACACTATATGTTTAAACGAATTTAAAGTTAAGTCCGTATATATAATTGAGTCGCTTGTTGTACAATTATCATGATATTCTTGATAATTTTCCGCGGTATCATTAGATATAATTTGTTCATTTGCAATACGTGTCAATGATTTTTCGTTAAAGTCGCACGGTGTTTCTAATCTTTTAATATTAGTACATTGTTCAGAATGTTTAACAGAATGTTTTTTCTTCATATGCTTAAATAAACTATAATCATTATTAAATTTGTCGGCACAATTTTCAATATAACATTGAACTTCACATAACATTTTTTTTTTTTTATTATTATTTTAACGTCGCTCTTTTTATGCTCCCAAACCGGTGCTAATCAGCGACGAAGGTCATACGATGTCTTGGTGAAGAAAGCACGTGTTGAAAATACATTCGCCAGTGGTGCTTGTATCAATAGGCCGGGGCCGGGAATCGAACCTGGGACCTCCAGATTACGAGCCCGACGCCCTACCGACCGGAACAAAATATACATGAAAACATTTTAAAACTGTTACTTTTTAAAGTAGTATTAAACAGTATTCAAAATTATAAAATATAATAAATATGTTATAATATTTTTAAATTGTTAACTTATAATAATCAGTCATTATAATACCTTGAGTTAACGTTTAAATACTACCAGATTACTTCATAATACTTTTCAAATTAAAATCAATTAAAACGTGAATAATAAAAGATATGTTAGGGAGTGTCCACATAGGAGCCGTGCCGTCACCCGTACCCCGTGCCGTATCCCGTCCGAACTTTTGCATAGAGTAGCCCATCTTGTCTGTTCGATATATCAAGATAGCAAATAGTTTATGGCTCGCTCCAATATTTATGTCGAGACAGTGTATGTAAGCTGAAAGTAATGTGAGTATTAATCGTAAATCAACATAGTTTATATATAAATAATCAATATAGTATATCAATAAAAAATCAATATAAATTGATTAAATTATCGACAATGAATTAAGAGCATTGAATAAGTTTTGCAAATAAGATTTTATAACCTTTGTTATTTTGAAAAAAATTAGTTATTATTTTATTTATAATTTTTATTTCAGAAGAATCATGGATACAAACAGAAAGTTACAAAAATAATCAAATTATTGAAACTGCAGAAAATATCTTTCACTTTATTGATTCAGGCCAAAATAATGAAAAGGATGAGAAAAAAATTAAGAAGATGGTGGGTGAAACCACATCTTCTTCCAGAAATCAGAAATACTATAGGAGCTTATGCCACTGTGTGCCAACATTTTCAAATGAATGATCATGAAGAATTTGAAAAATGTTTCCGAATGTCTGTTAAGAATTTTGAATTATTATTTGAACTTGTCGGTAATCGTTTACAAAAACAAAATCATATTAGAGCACCAATAATTCCACAAATTCGATTGGCTTTGACATTGCAGTAAGAATTAAATTTATGATGTTTGTGCAACTGTATAAAATATTTTCACACTTTTAATTTTAATTATTATAGATACATGGAGGTAGTTCTTTTACAAACTCGTTACACTATAGAGTGGGCAGATCTACTTTTTATGCTATAATCGGAGAAACCTGTGAAGTTATTACTGCAGTGCTTATGCGATTGTACATGCAACTTCCAAGCAGTGAACAATGGTTACAAATTGCAGCTGATTTTGAACAAAAGTGGAATTTTCCTCACTGCCTTGGGGCACTAGATGGAAAACATATGCGCATAACAAGACCACCACATGGGGGCAGTACTTTTTATAATTATAAAAAATTCCACAGTCTTGTTCTTATGGCTCTAAGTGATACTCACTGTAGAATTACTTGGTTTACGCTTGGTGATGCTGGTAATGTATGCTTTCATAACCATTTCCTTTTTTCAAGATAAATAAAATAATTTCTGATATTAATAAAATCATTCAATATACAGGTTCATTCAGCGATTGCAGTGTCTTCAACAATTCTACTTTTTATAAAAAACTTATAAATAATCAGTTAAGGGGACAAGCCTGGGTTAAAACCTGAAAAAGAAGCAATTGTTTTAATGGTATAAAAAAAATTTCAATTTACATTTAGGATTGTGTAAACAAGTATACTTAGAATATATACTATGTTAAGTTAATTTGCCTGGGTTAAAGCTGTATTCGAAGCCACTTTCCAGGTTACGCTGGCCATGTCAGCGTAGAACCCATTTTTTCATCCAAAGCCACTTGCCGCAGGCTTACTTTCTTGTTGCTCCACCTTTTTAACCCAGGTTGGAAGAACATCACCTCAGTTATTATTTAATCCACTTGAATGGACAACTTTTCTGAAACAAAGAAAGAAAAAAATTTTTTACTGAATTTTAGTAATTTTTTTCATTTTTATTGATTTTTTTGACCAAAAATAGTATCTAACTCACCTAGAAACAATTTTTAACTCAGTCTGCTCCATTCAAGTGGTTCTAAATGTAGATATCAAGGTTTCCTCAAAATTGCATCCAAATTGAATGATAGGATCTAAAGATATCCTGCGGCAAGTGGCTTTGGAGGAAAAAATGGGTTCTTCGCTGTCATGGCCAGCGTAACCTGGAAAATGGCTTCGAATACAGCTGTAACCCAGGTAAATTAACTTAACATATATATTCTAAGTATACTTGTTTACACAATCCTAAATGTAAATTGAAAAATTTTTTATATGATTAAAACAATTGCTTCTTTTTCAGGTTTTAACCCAGGCTTGTCCCCTTAAACATACCAAGACCAGCAGTTCTACCAGGCAGTAACATATCAGCTCCATATGTGATTGTAGCAGATGAAATTTTTAGATTAGAATCAAATCTAATGAAGCCATATAACAGAATGTTATTGCAATCTGTATACCAAAGAATATTCAATTATCGTCTAAGTAGCGCAAGATTCACTATAGAGTGTGCTTTTGGTTTATTATGCTCAAAATGGCAACTATTAACGAATGCACTAAGTTATAAGATAGTAAATACAAAGAACATTATTAGTTCTTGTTTGTGTTTACATAATTTTTTAATAGCGAACAATACTGATAATATACAAGTTCACAATTATGTAAGGCCAATGGAAGTAGAAGAAGGAATTATAAGAAGTGGAGTGAATACTCGACAAAATTTTTGTAATTATTTTACAAATGAGGGAGTCATACCATGGCAGATTAACTACATTTAATCATTATTATTAACTTTTCAAAAAATTATTAAACTTAAAAATTGTATAAAATTTCTATATTTATTGACAATTGCTAATTGTAATAGAAAGAAATAATTAATAAAACTCTTTTTTTCAATAATCTATTTATTAATTTATTCAAATTTATAAGTTTACAATGCTATTTAAAACCTTTAATGAATTATAATTGAAGAACATGAAATTTGTTTATTAAATATTGTTAACAGTCAGGAATATGTTTGTTAATAATAGTTAAAATTCCATTAGTACATTCCAATAGCATTGGGTCTGACACCTCTGTTAATGCTTCCTTAATCCCAATTAAATAATTGTCGTAGATATCTTTAGGTGTCTGCAACAATTCTTCAAGGCTGTTCATAGTTTTTTCTGCAATTTCTAAGCTTTTCTTTTCCATCTTTCCCAATCTTGCTTGTTTATCAACATATTTGCTATTATACGGTGGAGTAATTTTTGTTGATTTTAATGATTCCTCTTCCTTGTCCTTTACTTTATTTATTTGTGATAAGTCTTCTTTACTACTATTTTGTAATTGAGAAATGTCATCAAAATTTATTTCTTCATCTCTATCGTCAAATAAAATGTCTCTTACGGTGTGATTTTGATGGTGCTTTGGAATTTTATAATTACTAAATCTTATGTGGGGCACAAGAAACTGTAAATGATCTATTAGGAAATAAGTAGAGTTGCTATTGAACTTCTTGACAAATTGCTTCCTTATAGTAATCCATCGTTTTTTTATATCATTCTCTGAAACAAAAAAGAATATATTTATTTAATATATAGTTTAAATTATTAAAATGTTCCAATTATTACAATTAGTATATAAAAGAATTTTAAACTTGTTAAAATAAATACTATAAAATATTATTATAACGTAGAATTATAATAATAAATTCAAAATTTCTTACTACATATATTTAAGTTGCACTTTAACGATACTTCATTTGGAACAATCTCAAAAGCTGAATCTTTTTCTTTGACATTATAATACCATTTATTGTCTTTATTGTATAAACATTCTTGTTTTTTAACGGCAATGCATATTTATGTGCTAATTTTATTTTCTATTATGTTATCACCCATTGAATTTAATATAATTGTCAACAATTACAATGAAAATTAAGAAAATGCAACAAAGCGTGAATTCGAAGTGATTGAATAATAATTGACAGGTTAAAAAATTGACTGTCAACTTTAAATATTTAAACGATTTTATCAATAATACCTGCCAACTATTAACTTCAGTTTTAATACATAAAAATGTCTCATGAAGATTTTAAGAGCGACGATTTAATAATTCAATTAATAAGAAGTCAAAAACTTTTTATGATAACGCCGACGACTCATACCATACTAAATTTAGAACAGAAAGGAAGGATAATTTAAAATATATTTCCCAAGCGGTGTATCAAATATTTGAGGTTCATATGACAGGTAAATGATAAAATACTTAAAAGAAATGCATGTTTATTTTGATAATAATTAGTAATGTATAAATTAAATAATTGCAGAAACTGAGATTGAAAAGCGATGGCAGTATCTTGTGAAAAAGTTCAAGGAGGAGTATAAAAAATTAAATAAATACTGCCCATCAGGATCTGCAAAGCAAAATGAAAATGTTTGGGAGTACTATAATGAAATGTTATGGTTATTACCATACATTGAGCATTTACCTCAAATAGCTTCAGATGCTAATGATAATGACCAATTATCAAAAAACTCAAAAAGTATAGAAAAATTTACGCCCAAAAGAAAAACAGAGAATGAAAATAAAAAAATGTTCTCTTTATTAGAAGAAAATAATAAAATATTGGACGCAATAAATAATTCAATGTTGGGTATACCTGAATGCAATAATAAGCATTTACAAAGTGTGAGCTATTACATTAAGGGGATGTCGGATACCTACCTTACCGGTATAGTCGGTAATTTTGACTTTTTATTTTTTAAATAAGAATTGAAGTATTATTTTAAAAAAGTGCGAACGTCAAGCCCTTCAGTTTTTTATGAGGAAGCTCTAAATACATTTCGAATCAGTAAAAATAAATATTTTTAACATGATTCTTTGATTTGAAAATTTTTAACCCAAACATCGCACCTTTAATACATATAAAATTTAACGAAAATTTAGCTAAACCATCACCACAATTTATGTGAGGGCTTGACGTTCTTACTTTTTGAAAAAAATAAAAAAAGCCATAAAGAAATCTACTATTACCTTCCCCCACTCCACTAACAAGGGAAATTCATGACCTCCGGGAAACGGATCTCATCCTAACTTTGGTATGTTTTTTATAATATAAAAATATGAAGAAAGCCAAGTTATCTCTTGCCAATGGCCACTTTTACGGGAGTTATTCGACATTCAATAATAATAGCAGTAAAAATTACTTCAAATTCGGTCGCTTATAACTCGGAAACAAATAAAGATAAACAATCAAATCACAAACCAGTAAAAAGTTGAGTTCAAGTAGATATGGTTTGAAAAAAAAGAAGCTCAAATTGCTTAATTTGAAGCAAAGTTATGAAGAAAATAAAAAATTGAAGAAATTTTAACCAAAATTTAATATGAAAAATGTATTGTTTCTTTTGGCCTAATAATCTTCAATTTCTTATTTTCTTCATAACTTTGCTTCAAATTAAGCAATTTGAGCTTCTTTTTTTTCAAATCATATCTACTTGAACTTAACTTTCTTCTGGTTTTTGGTTCGATTGTTTATCTTTATTTGTTTCCGAGTTATAAGCGATCGAATTGGAAGTAATTTTTACTGCTATTATTATTGGAAGTCTAATAACTTCCGTAAAAGTGGCCATTGGCAAGAGATAACTTGGCTTTTTTCATATTTTTATATTATAAAAGACATACCAAAGTTAGGATGAGATCCGTTTCCCGGAGGTCATGTACTTCCCTTGTAAGATTTTTGAGAATTGGCGGGTTAACGACATATCTTAACAAAGGTCATCCAAACATTTTATTCACATTATTTTTATGAAACATGAATTTACTTAATAAGTATAATTACTTAATCTTAATAATAAATATACTTTTGCAGGGTGAATGTTAGTTAAAATATAATATAAAATTTGTTGCGAGAGATGGCGCCACCAACGCTTCCCGAAAAGTAAAATGCATTGTAGTTTTATACATTGAAATTTATATACATATTTCATGTTATATGTAATCACGTAAATAATTTTTTTTTTACTATTTTCAAAAATCATAGAGCTGGTCGTCATATACTTAGAGCTTGTAATTGGTTGCCATGTCTAATTTACATAATTTTAAATTTGTTTCTTTATATGAATCGCTGTTCGGGTGCATTGCTTGTCACCGTCTAGCAAATTTTCAATTATTTTATTAAAAAGATACACACAAACCCGATTTACAAAAAATCTGAGAGACAATAATTAATAAATGTTAAATATTCATAATTTTCTTTTATTTTAAATTGTACAACAAAAGTACAAAAATTAATTTAAAAGTGTATAATAGAAATACACAGATTTATTAAAATCGCCTTGTGAAATCACCTTCTGCATAGCTCCAACGAACGATTATTTTCCAATCTGTATATTTTTATTTACAGTTCCTTTGTTTATTTTAATATAAAAACGCGATTCATATCCCAAAATATAGGTTATAAAATGCTAGTGAATACAAATATTAGTAATTACGAAAAGGCTTGAAGAAAATCTAAAATCATCGTTATAAATGTTAAAAAAAATCATATGCATTAAACAAAAATCAAGTTTTCCGTTTCCAAGTCTACGGGAGGGGATCACGCTCGCGCTTTCGTGCGAATCCCCGCCCGTGGAGTACTGAACGCGCGCTGCGTCGATTATTTCTTTTCATCTGTTTGGAATGGTAAAAACGCCTAGCGAAATCACCTTCTCCATAGCTCCAGCGAACGATTATTTTCTACTCTATTTATATTTTTATTTACGGTTCCTTTGTTTATTTTAATATAAAAACGCGATGCATATTCCAAAATATAGGTTATAAAATGCTAGTGAATACAAATATTAGTAATTGGGAAAAAACTTGAGGTAAATCTTGATGAATCATTGTAAATTTTATACAAAACTCTTCTGCTTTAGACAAAAATCAAGTTTCCTGTTTCGAAGTCTACGGGAGGGGATCATGCTCGCGGTATCTTGGGAATCTCCGCCCGTAGGGTACTGAACGCGCGCTGCGTCGATTATTTCGTTTCACCTGTTTGGAATGGTAAAATCGCCTTGCGGAATCACCTTCTCCATAGCTCCAGCGAATGATTATTTTCTACTCTATTTATATTTTTATTTACAGTTCCTTTGTTTATTTTAATATAAAAACCGCGATTTATATCATATAATATAGGTTATAAAATACTAGTGAATATAAATATTAGTAATTGCGAAAAAACTTGAGGTAAATCTTGAAGAATCATTATAAATTTTATACAAAACTCTTCTGCTTTAGACAAAAATCAAGTTTCCCGTTTCGAAGTCTACGGGAGGGGATCACGCTCGCGCTATAATATAAACGTATATAGTAAATATTTTTATTTGGACCGGGCCGCATATCCATATTGAACTTAAATATTATTGCAATACATTACTAAAAATTCACATGGCATCTGATCAATGTATATAGCTTTTGTTTAACAAATGGCGATTTTCTTTTGTTTAAACTTTAATACAGTAGTTAATGTGGCTTCTACCCTAATAATACAGGTTGGTTAATGTTGTTTAAACTTAAACGTAAAAGATTAATTTTTTTATAATTATAATATTATAATTTATAAAAAATGCTAAACAATATTGTTTTGAAAGATATTGTAAATTCGCGACCTTTTTCGGAAAGAAAATTGAATGAAAAAATGATGTTGGCATTATCGTACATTCTTCAAGCCGACAGTTCAAGATTTTTCAAGATTGCGATAAGAAACGTTGAGATTGATATGGGAGATAAATATAGAATAAAATTCTGCTTATGGTTTTCAAAATATCATCAAGGCATGATACAAATCTATGAAGATGAATTCGATCAGAAAGCAATTTTAAAAATAATTTTTAAAACAGTAACCGAGCTTCAAAATGAAATTTTTTCTATTATTGGTACTATAGAAGATGACAATGAAAAAAATAACAACATTTTAGTAAATAGATGGACTTCCTATCAGAATAAACTGTATAGAACTTTGTGGCCAGCTCGATTCAATCCCATTACCATACCATTACGTACCTTAATGTTGTCATTAAGAAAGCTATGAACACCTGCACCACATGTTATTTCAACCAACGAAGTTGCGAAGGAATGGGATATTTCTTGCAAGTCTAACAGAGATATTTGGAATTCCATTAGCCAACATTTATGTACACTGACTCAACCCTCAGAGTAGAGGTCTTCAAAATAATCTGTAAGCATTCTTATTAACTAAAAAAATTACTTCAGTTTTACAAAAAAAGTTTGACTTTAATTAATACATATGTTGCTTTACTCAAGCAATTGATACTTACTTTGCTTTCAGCTGTCATACACAGGTTTCGATAGAAATATTGGAGCGAGCTGCATGAGGATGTACGAAGAGAAGAGTTCATTATTCTTTGTACTTTAACAAAATGTTTTGAAGGAATTACAAAGAAGTTCAATAAATCAACTTATTAAAAAACTCCACATTATGTATCAAAAATTACTTTCCCATTCTTTATAATTTTACTTACTTTTTGTTTAATTCTTGAATCTTTAGCCACTTTCTTTTAGAAAAACAAACTTCTCACTCACTGATTCTCATAGTATCGTTAATTTGAAGCAACATGTTGCTTTGTTGATTGCAAATGGTGAAATGAGAGTAGTACCATCAGAGTGATTAAATAAAGAAATCTATAAAAAGAAACAGAATATATACTAATTTATAATTAACAATTACAAGTTTAACTACAATATATTGTTGTAGAGTATGTACTGGATTATTATTTGCAAATGATTATAATTGATTTGTATTCATTCATTGCAATTCATTTGTAGTCAAATAATCAAAATTTAAATTAAATAAAATATTCGGAATAAGAATACCATAAACTATTCAAAAGTTCGGACGGGATACGGCACGGGGTACGGGTGACGGCACGGCTCCTATGTGGACACTCCCTTATATGATAAATGAATTTATTGATCTCCACAAGCCAAAGAACATTCCTCACAACTCAAGTAAGGCGGACTGTATTAATACCAGCCACTTTAGAAACCTCACAGGATGAGTGTTTGAAAAAAGACTAAGACAAGCTAAGTCAAAAAAAAAATATAAAATTTAGTTGATTGTAGTATAAAATTAATAATAACTTAAAAAAACGGAAAAAAATAAGAAAAGAAAAAAAAATTATTGTATTCGCCCTGAATATGCCTGGTGGGCTCATCAGTAGAGTCCAGGCATCTCGTCTCTAGATACAGATGAAAGATATAAAAATTTTTGAGAACCAGCTCTATCCCGACGAGGAAGACATGGGGTATATATGCCCTACCGGTAGCAAACTTTTAATAAGTGCCAACATATTAACAGGTAGCCACCTAACGCACTTACATAGAACTAATGTCTTAATCGTCAGAAATTGTCACACAAGGCATTTTTGTGATCTAATGCCATATAATTTTAAAATTTGAATTTTCCAACTATTAGAAAATTCGTGAATTTATTGCTTGTTTATACTATAAGTTGTATGATAAATGAATTTATTAATCCCCTTAAGCCAAAGAACATTCCTCACAACTCAAGTAAGGCGGACTGTATTAATACCAGCCACTTTAGAAACCTCACAGGATGAGTGTTTGAAAAAAGACTAAGACAAGCTAAGTCAAAAAAAAATATAAAATTTAGTTGATTGTAGTATAAAATTAATAAAAACTTAAAAAAACGGAAAAAAAAATAGGAAAAGAAAAAAAAATTATTAATTTATTTTAATAAATAACTCTACTCATGAGCCCACCAGGCATACTCAGGGCGAAATACAATCATTTTTTTTTCTTATCTTATTTTTTCCGTTTTTTTAAGTTTTTATTAATTTTTTACTACAATCAACTAAATTTTATATTTTTTTTTGACTTAGCTTGTCTTAGTCTTTTTTCAAACACTCATCCTGTGAGATTTCTAAAGTGGCTGGTATTAATACAGTCCGCCTTACTTGAGTTGTGAGAAATGTTCTTTGGCTTGTGGTGATCAATAAATTCATTTATCATATAACTTATAGTATAAACAAGCAATAAATTCACGAATTTTCTAATAGTTGGAAAATTCAAATTTTAAAATAATAAAAGATATGAACTGAACTGTTTATGTGAACTATTTTAGATTTTCTAGATTTCTAATAATACTTTTTAAGTAAATGCATCGAAAAAATACCCATGTAAGAATTTGAATCTGTTATTTAACTAAAATAGTATTATATAGTATCTAAAGTAATTAAATAAATATTATAAAATATTATATAATTAAATATCACAAACATATTAAAAGTCGCTTGTTTATCATCTAAAATATCATTATCACGTATTAGTCATAGTTCTTTCAATCTGTGTTCAAATACTATCGATTTACTTTTTTAATTCATAATTGTTTTCAAATCAATATTATCATTCGCGTGCATTTCGAAATTATTGTCTGAATCAATTTCTAACGATATTTCCTGAAGATCATCGGTTTCTTCGTTTGCATTATTTTTTAAATCTTCGACATTTTTATCTAACTATGATTTTTTTTTCTACAGTTTTATTTGAATGTTGACGTTCCAAAACTCCTAAAGCGTACTGAATCGATGTAATTTGTTGATCAAATTTTGAACGTATGTGGTAAATACCTCTCTGAATCAGTAGCCATAAATGCTCTCTAGCTACTGGGTACTGGAGATTTAAAACATGAAAAATTTTAAAGCACATATCTATTGCTTTTAAAACTCCTTCAATTTTGTAGAGTACCTCATCAACACTGACGTATACTTGTTTTACGTTATCCACAGACCCAATGACAATTATGTAAGGTTGCAATGTTAACTTAAGATTGGCTAATTTTTGTTCCATTTGGAACTATATAAGTGTCATATCTCCAGATGTCTGAAACAGTAAAAATAATTATAAAAAATAAATTAAAGATTGAATGATTCTTTTCAATATTATAAACTAAATATATAAAATTAAAAACAATGTAACCGTATTACGTGATATGCATTATTAAATAAATTAATTTTAAAAGCAACTACATAATCAAAATATCAAATCATATGTACCATATTAATAATAAAAGTATAAAGTTTTAGACTATTTAGTCTTAAAATAAAGTACATATAATTAAATACAACTTAATATTTTTTTTATTTATTTATTTCCATGTATAGATAACATACAGTTTTCTTTTTACATTTAATTCCCGACAATTATTCGTTGTCTTATATCTAAGCTTACATAACTAATTAAAAAGTTTTACAATACTATTTTTATTTACAATCGCTTTTCCTTATCTAATTATAATACATTTTATTTTTACATTCTTTTTGCGTTTTTATTATACATGTTTTACGCTATTATTTGTCTAGCTCTACTCAACTTTCCCTTCCTTACCCTCCAACCTAGCTTTCTTTTCAAATTCTTTGCTATATTTACAAACTTCTTCTATCGGTCTATATTAAATATTTCTTTTAATTTTTCTTGATACTTTCCTACTTCCTTTGATAACCCTAATTTATCTATTTCTTCTATCCAGGCTCTTTTTATTCTACTCCTAGCCACTCTGCATTTCCAAATATGCTCAATTGTTTCTGTCTCCCTTTCACATAACCTGCATTTAGTGTCCTTGTACCCTTTATTTCCTGCTATTCCAATATTACCACAACGTATTCTCGCCCACTGTTCCTTTATTTTCCCTTCTATCGTTTCATCGTCCCAATATTTTTCCCTGCCTATTTCAGTCTTCCAGTTTTTGTATTTATCCCAGTATTTTGAATCATCTGTTTTATTCCAGTTTTTTTTGTAGTTCCTGTTCTAGCTTTGTTTCAACTGCTTTTTCGCCTTTTTTCTTTATTTTTGTTTTATCGTTTTCTCCTATTATACCTTTTATACCTTCCCCATCTCCTATATTATAGAAATATTTTTCAACTTTTCTTCCCCACTCTGTTGGATACCCATTCGCGATCCCTCTAATTTCTTCTTTCAGGCAAATTTTTGGTAACCTCTCATCTCCCATCTCATTTATTGTTACTAAGTATTCAAAAGCCCTTTTCCAGTTATCTATTTCAAAACTGTGCCTTCCCGCTTCCATTTTCCATATATATGCCGGCGTATTCGCGTTCAGACCCATTGCCATTTTTACATATCTATTTTGAATTGTTTCAATTTCCTCCCACCTTTCCCATCCCCAAATTTCTACTCCATAACAGCAACCCGCCTTTATTATTGTATCTAATAAATAAAGTCTGTCCTTTAGTTTATTTATTTTACCTCTTTTCCAAATGCCCCATATCGTATTAATTGCCCTTCTTACTTTGTTTGCCATTCTTTTAATGTGTGTTGAGTCCCTATTTTTTGTCATGAACCAGTATCCTAAGTACTTATACTCTTTATATCTCTAACTATCCCTATCTCTTCTCCCATGAATTTCCATTCCTCATTTTTTACCCTCCTTCCTCCTCTACTGAAAATCATTATTTTCGTTTTCTTTGTGTTTACCTCTAATCTATTCTTTCTACTGTATTTTTTGAAATCTTTTATCATATTGTCTAGCCCCTCTTTACTATCAGCCAATGCCACAACATCATCCGCAAATTTTAGACAGAAAATTTTTTCCCTACCTAAGACGGTTCCTCCTTCATTCTTTCTTACCCAGTCCTCCTCCAAATCCTCTATGTAAATATTGAAGATTAAAGGACTTAGTGGGCATCCTTGTTTTACACCTTTTACAGTACCAAATCTTTCCGAGATCCCTTCCCCCGTTATGATTTCATTTTCCGTTTTAGAGTATATACTTCTTACTATTTTCAAGAATTTCCCTTTTACTCCTATTCTTTCTAGCTTCTCTACCATAATTTCCCTATCAGTCGAATCAAAAGCAGTTTTAAAATCAATAAAGCATGCATATACCTTCCCCCCCCCTTTTCCTTCAGTTTGTTATTTATAATACTTTTTAATGTAAAGATATGATCCCTCGTGCTTCTACCTTTTCTAAATCCTCCTTGACTTTCTTTTAACTTTCTCCCTTTTTCTAGCCAATCTCTCAATTTATTTGTTAAAATATTAGTTAGTAGTTTATATCCCGTATTTAATAAAGAAACCCCTCTATAATTAGCTGTTAAATTTTCATCTTGTGCTTTATATATCGGGAATATTCTAGCCACCTCCCATCCCTCTATTAATTTTCCTTTCTCTAGAATTTGGTTTAATATTACTATTATTTCTCCCATCCATTTACTAGATAACCATTTAATAAATTCGATTACTATTCCGTCCTACCCTGCCGCCTTATTGTTTTTCATCTTTTTAAACGCTTTTTTAACTTCTATGTAAGTTATTTCCTGATCTAACTCATCCTCTCCCTCCTCCTCTAGAATCCATTCTGTGCTTCCTATTTCCCTACTTTCTAAGTTCTCCTTCTCTACTCCCTTCATCGTTTCACCCCCTAATAATTTTTTAAAATGTTTTACCCATTCTACTTTTTTTATGTTTTTTCCCTTTCTTTTCCTTCTAGGTCTAAATTGGTTAATCGCTTCCCAAAATTCAGACATATTTTTACTCTTTTTTATTTTTTCGCACTTTATTTCCCTTTTTTCTTTAATTACTTTTCTCCTAATTTCCCTGAGTTTTTTCTTTTCCTCTTTAAAGTATTGCTTATCTTTTTCCTCCCTTGTTCTTATCCATTTTTTTAACGCTGTAAATACTGCTTTTTTCTGACCTCTTATTTCTTTATCTTGTATTTGCCCTATTTTGTTTTTTTTTAAAGTAAGCCCTAATTCTCTACTAACATTCCAGATTGATTCTTTTAGTATATTCCATTTTTCCTGGATATCTAGACTCTCCATTTCCACCGATTTCCCTACGTCATCCATTCTATTCATATAATCATGTGCTTTTTTCTTATTCCATTTTAATCTTATTTCCCCTTCTTTTTCCTCCATTTCCTCATAATTTTTTTCTTTTAACTTGTCTGCATTATTTTCATAGCTTTTTCCCATGTTTTCGTCTCCTTTTAAGCTTATTGTTATGGGGAGATGGTCAGATTCTATTCTTGGTATTATTTCTATTCTCTCTACTATGCTTCCCTGTTCGTTTTCAATTTCTAATACTAGATCAATTACTGATTCCCCCTTATCCCCTATAAAAGTCTGATTTCCTTCCCAGTCTCCCTCCGTTGCCCCATTTTTTATTTTACATCCCCATTCTTCGCAAAACTCAAGCAGTCTTTCTCCTTCTCTATTTGTTAATTTATCTCTCGAATTTCTGGTTTTCTCTCTCTCTCCCGCTCTATTTACTTGCCATTTACCTATTCTAGCATTAAAATCTCCTATTATAAGAATCTGCTCTCCGCGTTTTGCATATTTCGCTATATCATTTTTTATTTCTTTGATTACATTTTCAATCTTTTTATTATTATATGCTGTTATTAGATTTATAGTTCTATTTATTTTGCCTTTTCTTTTTATCCCTTCTACTATTATGCCAAATTTTCATTCCTTGCATATTTTTATTTTTAAGTTCTTTCTAATTCCTACAATAAGTCCACCTTTTGCCCTCCCTTTTATATTGTCTCTTTTCGCTGCTTTTGAGACCCAGTTGAAATTTTTATCTAATTTTCCTATCCAATTTGCTTCTTTAATTTTTTCAACCCATGTTTCTTGTAATGCTACTATTTCATAGTTTTCTAAAAATTTCTCTAATCCTATTATATTTTTTAGTCCTGCTATATTCCATGAAATTATCTTTAAATTTTTATTTACTTGTACTTTCTCACTATTAACGAAAAAAACTCTCCGCTCTGACTATAATATTTTTCTCTTTCTTTGTCCTTTACTAACCTTCCCTCTTTTTCTTTCCAACTGTACCATGTGTCCGTTACTCTAATTTTATTATAACCTAGTCTTACATTTAATCCCCTACTTGTCTCCTCCTTTTCTATTTCCTTTAACCATCCCTGAATTTCTTTTTCCCTTTCTGTTAAGTCATCTTCTAGCCATATTTCTACTCCTTTTAACCTTTTTTTATTTTTCATTATCTCTATTTTATTTTCTAAAGATTCTAATTCTAATAGTAATCCGTCCCCTATCGCCCTTATTTTGTTTATGTTTATATCTAGATTTAGTTTACTTTTTATTATTTTTTTTATTTCATTTTTTAATTTAGTCCTTGTTGCCCTAATACGCCTTATGAATATATTTTTCTTTCTCTCCTTTCTTTCCTTAAATTCAAATTCTTGTTCTTTTTCGGTCAGTTTTTCCGGTATTCTTTTTAAGTAATTCCTACTGCTAATTTGATCAAATCTTTCCCTTTCGTTACGCGAGTCTATCTCTATTCTATCCGTCCTTTGTGATTTCGCGCTATCTATTTGATTTGGCTCGTTTTCTCTCTCCTCGTATTCGTTAATGTCCGTTTCGTCTAACTCCCTGTCTTCTGTCTCTTTTTCTAACCTTATTTGTCTAATGGAACTGTTATTTATCATTATTTTTGAATTATAATTTTCCTTTCCTATATTTACTATTCTTTGAGCTAATTGTTTTATACTTTCTTTGTAATTTCTCATTTCTCTTAAATACATTTCATTTGTTTTATCCTTACCATTTTCGAATTTTTCAAATTTCCCCTTTATTTCAGTTAAATCGTTACCCATTTTTTCCCACTTTTCCTTTTCTTTCATCTTTTCTAATTCCATTAACTTTATTTTTCCCTTTAAATGATTAACTTGCTTTACTAAAAAGTCGTTTTCTAATGCTATAATTTCCCTTACATTTCTATAAAAATCGCTCTTACTAACTATGATATCGTCTTCGTAAATCCCCGCCGTTGGTTTGCCGTCGCACTTCGTAGTCGGTTGAACTCTCTCCGTACTTGTCAGCTGTGTTTCTATTCCTCTCCCCTCTCCAAGGCTCTCGTCACCATCGTTCGCGCCGTCTGCTTCGTTCGCTTCTCTATCTCTCGTGCCGTCCGCCTCGCTTGAATCTCCGTATCTCACGTCTTCCAACTCGCTCGTTCCCCCGTTTCTTGCGTCATTTACGTTTACGTCCCCGTCTCTCTTGTTCTTTCTTTCTCTTTCTTCCTGCTCTTTACTTTCTATCGTTTGCCTTTCCTCATCGTCTTTTCCAGCTTTTTCAAATACGTTCTCGTCGTTAACAGCTATCGTGCTTGTGTGTGTTCGGTATTTTTCTCCGTCGGTAGCTTCATTTTCTTCCCTTACCAACTGATCTTTTTTCATCGGTAAGTGTTTTATTAGAATGCTTTTCCTGAACGCATGGTTCGCTCCTGTATTCTGTTTATCCAGAAAAGCTTTCATCCTTCTTGCTTCTTCCGTTTCTTCCGTAACTTTTTTCGGTCTACCTCTTCCTCTCCTTCTTTCTTCCAACTTGTCTTTTGCCGCGTTTTCTCTCTCTTCTTTTCCGTCGTCCGCCATTTTTTCTAACCTGTCTCTTCCAGCTTTATTCTTTTTTATTGTTTTCTTATGCCTTTCTAAATATTTTTCTTAGATAACGTTTCCAGTTGTTCCTTTCCTTATTTTCTTTGTTTTTATCTACTTTTTCTGTTAAATATTGTTTTAATTACACTTGGAAAGATTTCAACCATTAATTCCATATAACATACATGAATATTAAATAAAACATATTACATAAACATTAATAGATCGAGAAAATAAGAAATGGATGAACACGTGTTTTGCAGGGCATGTAACATTTATTTTTTTCTATTATAATAAATTAAATCGACATCGGGAATCGAGAATAAATCTAATTGTAATATCAATACTTAACGGAAAGTTTACGCATCAAATTAACATAAAACACGTGTGTCGCAGGTCGATTTAATTGTTATAGTATACAATACAAGCGTCTCTCGCACATTAATACTTATCTCGTAATAAAAGCTCTCCCCCGAGACCACTTTTACGCCAAATCATAGCAACACGCGTATTGCCTCGAATTTTCTTCGTCGGCCTTACATTGACCAGGTCGTTGATGCCGATAGGGCGATGTCCATGATGAGTTACTAACGACTTTTTTCACACGACGTATAGATGGTCGATAGGAGCCGAAGGAGGTGTTGCTTCGCTGGTGGTCCCAGAGAGAGAGAGAGCTTGCTTGACGAGCGAGCTTTCTGAGTAAGGCTCAGTGCACCCAGAAGTGGCTGCCAACGCGCGCGAAATTAAAAAATGGGCAATTTTGTTAAAAAAAAATAATTTAAATAATTATTTTGAATGGTTGATAAATAAAAGAAAATTATTGCCGTAAAAGTTATTAGGCCGGAAATAATTAATTAATTGTAAAATAGTGGAAATGAAAGAAAAATGATTCGGCCGAATTGTTTTATAATATTTGTATTGACGCGGTTGCAAGGTACCGATTCATAGGTAAAATGAATCGATATCTTGGCTCCAGGCAACTCGCCGCTACTAAGCAAATTCAAGTCAGCCAAGAGAGAAACCAAGTAACGAAAAGATTTATGTTTTTATTTAATTATTTAAAAAAAAAAAAATCGGGCTCTCTCAAGCGTTGGTATGCGGACGTTTGAAGGTCTCGATACAAGCAAGTACACCGAAACTCGCACCGCATAGCATCGCTTTGGAGATCGCGTTATAATTTTTCTATAGGCCATTAAAAGAATATTATATTTTAATTCCTTTTTACATACACTAACTATAGAAAGTTCGGTTTAGCTATAGTAGCATCACGCGTACTCTCTCTCTCTAGGCTAGACTCTCTCGCGGGCGGGGCTTTCGCTGCAAGCTTAGACAACGGGGCGCGCGGTATGGTAAAGTAGATGGCTGAGTAGGGCTGCGTCAACCTTTTAAGAAATTGTAAGTAAATGAGCTATTGCGCAAGCGGTACTTGGTCGCGCCGCCAAAGCTCAGCCGTTTGCTTTATTAACGTGCGCACAGCGGACAATAGGCTTTTTTCTTTTCCTTTTCTCGAGCTCTCTGCTCTCGTCCCTCGACGTCGAAGGAAGCCGCTCCCGGAGGACCACCCTGTGTCCGGTACCAGCCAAGGAGTAAAATGTAAGCTGGGTAATTAAGGAGATATAATTATCTCCTGATAATATAATTAATATCCCCCAGGATTACGCCAATAGGCCAAACTGGGTAGGCAGGCCTCGGCTAGCCTTTTGGATAGTATTATATTACTATTCTTTTTTTTTGTTAATAAGTCCACTAACCCGAGCCCACGAAGCAAAATAAAAAGAGTCTTCGACTCGTCCTGTGTGACCGGGATCGTCCGTCGGCCCTAGGCCTAACGTACTTGAACCCAAAGGGTCTCCAGGTTTTTGCTGGCCTCTAATCTTCCTTCTAAAGTGCGCGAAATAGTTTAAAATCCTACCTTCCTGACTAATATTTTCATCCCTTTTGTATTCGGGTAGAACTCGGGTAGGTAATTTTCATTTTATTAATTCCGTTCAGTTTCATCAGCATTTCTCTTTTTTGTTACATATATATTTTTTTTATATATATAATTGAATTGCAAATTACAATGGCTCGCATTTACGGAATAAAATGTTCTATATAAAAAAGGAAAAATTAATAAACTCTTAAACGATCGAAAGTGCACAATCAATAAATAAAAATATAATTATACATTTTTTTTTTTACTTTTGTATTAATTGAAAATAAATTAAAGAGTTTTCTACATAAAACATATATACAGTATATTTTGTTGAATACCTGTTTTATCCATATTTCCTCAGACATTTTTCTTCTTTTCATAAATTTACAACATTTATTTAGAGTGGTCGGCAAATTGAAAATATAAGTTTTAATTTTACGTCTAATAAATGCTTTTCCTTTTGTATCTATTTCTTGCTTATGATCACAATATAATAATTTTCTGCATAGCAGTTATTAACATTTTTCTCTAAAATAAATATCTAAGCAACTCAGGTTGCATATATTACGATTAATATTTAATTAATATATATTTGGCCGTAAAAGCACCACTGTTCGACAACGTTTCGGCGAACCCAGAAAGCTGCTAAAGGTAATTATTAACTATAATTTAAGATAGCCAAAACGAAACGTTGCACGGTCTTGAACAATAAACAATGATATTTGTAAATAATATGATTAACGCAATTAATAATTCAATTATTTTGCAATATTTCGGCATCGTAATTAATAAAATAAAAATTATATTGCGTGAAATAATTTGTCGGAGTGCTGTTTTACCCGATAACCTAAAACTGCGCAGCGTTTACCGACAGCGCGTCGGCCGGGACTCACCGCAAGATAAATCGCACATGCCGTGAAGAGGGCGACACGCGATTCAGTTTTGCTTATATCGGCGATTAAAAAATTTTTTTGATTGTGCGTATACTTTTATATTTTAATTAAAAGCTAAAAGATTTTATAAATAATGAACATATTGCAAGTTACTTACAAATAATTAGATTGAATATTTTGAATTAATTTATTAATTTATTTGTTTTTTATTTCTCAAATATTTATAAAAATATATGTACTTATGCTACAAATAATAAAATAATTCATAATGTTGATATAAACATATTAAAAATTGCTCTATTCTAAGCACAATTAATCTATGAACTTTAATAATTAATTATACAGAAGAAAGTAATTTACCGTTGTAATATTAATTAATTCTAGATTATTTTTAAAGTGAGTACATACCAAGCCATGTTTTTTACAGATACAATTTTATGTTGAACTGTTAATATTATAATATTCATAATTCGATACTCCGCTAGGAAAATGCGGTTATTTTACATACGTATATATACGTATAAAAGAGTTTCTCGTCTCATAATGTCCCTTCTTTCTAGTCCGCTTCACTCCGAGGTAGAAGTCACACAAGACGAATTTATTTAATTTTCAAAGGCTCAAAAATGTATTCGCTCGTAAAACAATATGTTATCTCGCAGTGGATTTTTGAAAATACGATTAAAAAATTATTATAGGGCGTATAAAAACGCATTTTGCACCCACTATGACATAAATCTACTTTTGTGCATTAGTATCATAGTGTACTATAAGTGGCCAGTATATAAGAGTCGATTAAACTAAACATTACCTCAAGGTGAAATTATACACCTATTTCCGGTTAAAATTACCCTCACTAAAATCTCTCTCGATGCGATAAGAATTCATTAAAAGAATAATCCAATATCGAAATAAAGTTTTATCGATATTTTTTTTGTATTTCACAACAAGGCTTCTTTTTCAATACTTCATACTGATGACTTCAACTTATCATAAAACATGAAAGGAACCAAATTTTTTTTGCACCAATTGAGTATCAAGGGTGGTTTCGAAGCGTATAATGGACCGAATATAAAGATATTCTGTTTTTTCGACACGTTTTTTTGATAAGTGATAAATGATTTATATTGATAAGGGTAGCTTCTTGTAACTAGAAAATGGTGCCCTATGAATATTTTTATCTGAAATAAATATTAAGGGTGCATCCCGGGGCTAAAATGGGCCGAGAATATTAGAAATTCTGTTTTTTTTTTTTATTACTTTGGTGCATTTCAAAAAAGCGTCTTTTAAAATAGTTTAAATTGATAAGGTAAGATTATTGAAACCCAATAAGGATGCTCAATTAATACTTTAAGCGGAATAAATATTAAGGGTGTTTGTCGGCGGTAAAATTGGCCGAGAATATCGAAATTCTGGTTTTTTCGAGATTATTTTGATGTATCTCATAAAGGCATCTATTGAAATGCTTTAAATTGATAAGGTAAGCTTATTAAAACTCAAGAAGGATGTTCAATTATTATTTTATGCGGAATAAATATTAAGAGAATATCGAAATCCTGCTTTTTTGCTGTAACGTACTGGTGTAAATTTAAACCATTATAAATGCTTATTAGTTATAGTCAATTTTTTATTTTAAAAAGTTGGTTTTTTGGATTTTTTCAATTATACCGTTAGAGTAGCTATATGTGACCAATGGTGATTTGTTGAGGATAAATTTATCTATCTCCTCGCTCAAGGTTTCTTCAGTTATCTTCATTTGTTTTTGAGGTAATGCAAAAATAGACAATTTTTTTAAAGAATCTCGTAGTTCAAACAGTCATGCACTTGGATGAAAAAATATTGTTTAAAACATGTTTAAGGGCATGGAGTTCGGGATTTTTTCAAAAATTCATTCTTTTGCTTATAAAAGAATATAAAAAACCATCATTTTCTGGGACTGACATCTCCTTAATCTTCTGTAAT